>JACN01051064.1:0-10545 GCA_000787155.1 Scartelaos histophorus | reverse complement strand
GAGAAATCATATAAAAAGGACAAAAGTAATCTTTTACTGGATAGTTTAATACTATCAGAAGTCTTTTTCAGATCAATGTCATAGGATGTGTATTGTTTATGTGCGTCTGTTGTTTTTTGTTTTTTTTTCTCATGTATTTGCGCAAAGCCTTTCCCCTGTACAGATATATTTTACAAGCAGATTTCAAAATAAATCTGCTGCGTATCGTCTGCATCTAATTATAATTTGCTGTATTGTCCAGTGATCAGGAAATGAGTGTTAGCGTTAAAAGTTGTGAAAAGCGAAAATCAGGATGCATAAGGAAAGTAAGGAATAACTGGACCACTGCATGTTAAGTTGAGTAATTAATTCAGTTTTTCACGTTTTTTTTTAAGAAAAATCAAGTACAGACCAATTTGTTTTGTATGAAATGTCCAAATTTGAATATTAATAACTGTGCATAACCACTGGAAGTTGTAATATGTAAGAATCGACTGACAATCCATGCCTCACCACAATCTATATTCACTCCGGTCTCTTGCAAGGTTTAATGATATATTCTGTCCTTCCTCGCTCATCATTATTAAACACAGCGGGATTGATTTCCTGTTAGATTACATACATACGTCTCTTATGTAAACATTTGCAAAGCTAAATTCTGGCTTTCCAGTAAATACGCTGTTCAGGTGTACCAGACTTTTTTTTTTTTTCGTTCACTTGTTTTTCCGCAGCACAGCGAGCTACCTCATTTGACTTGCGACTTGGTTCCTGTCATTCCTTTGAGTATTCATTAACGTTTGAAATTCACAAGTACCGGAGCTATACCCTGCCAGCTCTTCTACCCTGACACCTACATTTTGCACAGCTTTCCTCACTGTTTAAAATCATATCTTGGTGAGGGAGTTTTATTTATTCATTTTTTACATGTTTATTTTGTGCTGCCTTTAGTTTGCATAGCTGCTCTAACCTATTGCTTGTTGTGTAAATAAAATGCACATCAACACAAGTAAATCCAGTAAATATTTAACTTCTTTATTAGCACAAGTATAGTGTACGTGGTTTAGATAATTTACACCCAATGGGTTTTAATTCGATATTTCACTTTAACTTTAATTTAACACAGTCGTGGGTTCTTTTTTCCAATAAGTGGTCAAAAATTGTGTTTGTGATTTTATTTACAGAAGTGCGCAAAAACAGTGGAAAAATTAGGAAAACCGTGAATATTTACAGGTTGTGGTAGTTTCTTAAGCTTTTGAGCTGGTGCCTGCGATGCACCCAGCTCTCCTCCTCAGCACACACTGCCTCTGTGCAGAAAGCAGCCCTCCTTTAAAGTACGAGGCTCCTCCCCCAAATCAATTTAACAAAAATTTAACAAAAATAGCCTTTTTCTCTACAAATAGAAATAAATAGGTTTCCTTTTTAATACAAAAAAATCATAAACATTACCTGAAACAAAAATATCCTAGGACAATTCTTTAGACACAAAATAGGGAAAAAAATAAATACATTTAGTCGCAAAACGGGACAAATCGCGTGACGTTCGTCATGACGTCACACCTGCATGCCCTACGTGACGCAACATAACCCAGAAGTTAGTGAGGCTCTGGTTAGCCGGTGGACGCGCACTCGTTGGAGCGACAGGTATGGAGAAAAGTTTGGAAGTAGAGCGATGGCTATGGTGGAGGGAATACTTGCGCAGCAATCAAGTGTGCAACCCTGAATGTTGCGATACAGATGTATAAAACCCTCGCGGGACAGCGGTAAACAGCAGGTAAGTGAAACACTGGAATAATGAGTATGTGTGTGTGGAAAGACACACATGGTTTGTGTGTGTGTGTGTGTGTGTGTGTGTGTGTGTGTGTGTGTGTGTATTGGTGTCCTGGCCTCCTCCCGCGTGGCTGACGGACCTACTCCGTCACAAAGACAAAAACTATTTGCAAATTCTGTTAACTTATATGTGACAGTATGAACTATGACTTCTCAAGATGTGTTAACTTGTGGTAATAATTCAATAATGACTTACAAAGGACAACATATAGCAGTAGAAAACATGTTTAAAATGTTTATTTGTGAACTGGGTTGAGTTTTGCTCATCGGTGAATAGCAACATCCGGTCACATAAGCGGAAGAAAATGGATGGATGTGTCCTCAGTAACAGCTACAAGAACTGCAACTGGCACAGCAGGAAAGTCTCAAGTCGGATTTCATTCATTTACCTGAGATAAATAACAGATTAGTGCTTTAACTGTTAATTCTGCAGAAATTAAATAAAGTAGATATTTCTGAATTGCAAAAGAAGCAACGTGGACAGGAACTGGTGACAATCTGGCATTCGGATGCTGTGGGAAGAATAAAACCATGAAAAATGAATCAGGAACTTAAGGATGATTTTAAGACTTACTAAAGAGCAAGGGCCGTCTTTAAAGGTGGATAAAGATCTTTCTAAATACTTTGAGATTGACTGGCGTGATTGGCAGACACAACAGCCGATCAGAGAAATGCTAAATCACATTTTTATACAGCGCTTTTCCACCTTCACCACCTTCCACCTTCTTAAGTCAAGGAACTACTCACGCATTCACTATTGATTGTTAATTCTGCAGAAATTAGCGCTGTTTCTAAGACTGCCAGGCCCTACAGTATTTCTTCTGTCACACATGTTGCCATATATAGTGTAAAAATCATCTATAATAAGCTCTTTAGCTAGCCTCTTACACAGTCCTGTTATAGACCAGGTGTAGATCTGGCATTACTTGTAGAGGTGGATCTTTTCTTTGGTGCCACTGTGAGAATTCAACTACCAACCCTCCAGTCAAGGTAATCAGAAAAATGCCGTTCATCTCTTGGTTTCCTTAATCCCTCATCATACGTATTGTTGTCACCAATAACATCACAAATAATATCTTGATAAAAAGACGCCAGTTTATCAAAGGAACATTGTAAGAACACACTTCCTAGCATCAGCAGCTAATGCACAGATGATGTTAGCGCTAATTTCTTATGGGAGTTTGTCATCTCCACACAGCTCATTTGCATAATAGCTAAATTGACATAAGTGCGTTCTCCATCTCTGTCGTCCTCGCGTTTAATGGACAGAGTGAGGGCCACACACTAATAGCGTGCGATGCAAATGAAGATCCATGACGGAGATGAACTCGATAAATAGTTCCATCTGTTTAACTGCATTTAGGATCAAACGAACGTTATTGACTGCGGTCCCCGGTGTCACACTACATTGGTGTTTATGTAAAAAACCGCTAATTAAATTTGCTAGAGAAAACGGTAGGTCATTCTAATCAAATGTATAACTGAGGCCGTGAAAAATTAATGAAGATGTGTGCGTACAACAAACTCGATGCAAAAAAGGTTAAAAAATGTATTGCAGCCTGATGGTGCAATGCAAAAGAACTGTACTAGTGTGCAGCCTTTGCTCTTACAGTTTAAAACGTATTAAAATCATAACTGCGCCTGGGCAGCCTTTGCTCTTACAGTTTAAAACGTAAGACTGTCAGTGCCTTAACCTGCTTCCAGATGATACAAGTTTTTCCTCATCCTTTGCTATAAGTGTCACATGAAAGCTCAGAACCTCCAGAATTCAATCATTGAGCTGCAAACGAGAGACTCATGTGAGGATCCTTCTGTTTTTGGATTGGATAATTGTCTTGAGAACCAAAACAGCAGACACAGATATAAGATTTGTATTTGTGCGCTGATAGTTTTGATGTAATTTGTCGGCAAAATGCACAATGCGACTTTATACCTCCGGGTTTGCACTGGGGTGAGATCAAAAACAGCAGGTGCCTCATAAAACCCACCTTGAAACAACAAAATGAATCTGAATCTGCGGTGAAGATGACAGTGAAGTGCTTTTTTCTTCATGGTCCAATGTTATTTAGAGAAAGTCTCACTAAAGATCGAATGCGTGACTCGTTATGCAAGGTGAAAATAGAACGGAGAGGTCGTACAAAGACTCAAACTATTAAAAAAAATCACAATCCAAATGCCGGCACATATTGTTGGGTCTGTCTGAGTTTCTCCAGGTTGAAATAAAGTAGATATTACAGTTGCAAAAGAAGCAACATGGACAGGAACTGGTGACAATTTGGCATTTGGGTGCAGTGGGAAGAATAAAACCATGAAAAATGAATCAGGCACTTAAGGATGATTTTATGACTTGCAGTTCCCAATGTTGAAAACCACTATCCATGCATTTTGCCGTCTTTAAAGCTTGATAAAGATCTTTCTAAATACTTTGAGATTGACTGGCGCGATTGGCAAACACAACAGCCAATCAGAGAAATGCTAAATCACATTTTTATACACCGCTTTTTTCCACCTTCCACCTTCTTCTTAAGTCAAGGAACTACTCACGCACACATTCAAACACCAGTGTACGCGGACAATTGGGGCGAAGTGGTGTAAATGTCTTGCCCAAGGACACAACAGCATTCATCTGTGGGAGGTGGAATCTCGGCGGTGACCAACGATGTTCACGTCAAGAGCGGTTCGAACCGGGACCGGCTTTCGGTTCAGCGCTGAAACGACCTACAAACCGAGCCTCTATGCAGGGTCCCTCAGTATCACACCTTGTTGCTTATAAGAACAAAAAATGAATGAAAAATGGCAAACAAAACAAAAAAAACCCATCTCCTGTAGAATCAGTGACTGAAGCGCTAAATGCTGAGGTGAGAAAAGTCTGATTTTGTCTTACATGATGAACATCCAATGCTGAAATGCTAGATCCATAACCGTATCAATAGCCAAATGAAATCTGCAATATACAGTAGCATCATGTGTCCTGAGATAAAAGAAAGATGTTCTTGTCTTATCTTCATCTCCAGTATAACTTTTAGTACATCATTTTTTTTCTATGAAGCTAATCTGTGTTTGAATGGATCAAAAGACAGTTATTATCTGCAATTCTGTTGGAAATGAACATTCAATTAGGTGCCTAAATAAGAGGAGCGAGAAGAAAGAAAAAGTAGTAAAACAGAGCTAATTGATATTCCTCTGCCAAGACTTATAGTTTAAAAGTTCCCAGGGGTTCCTTAGCGATGCTTTGAGGGAACTGAGTACTTGTCTGGAGTATGGAATGGACCTACAAAGTTTCCATATTTGACGAAAGTGTTTGGCAAATATGTTTAGCTTTAAAATACCTTCTCTGACTCACATCATTGGAGCTTCTGTTTTTAAGCATGCCAACAAAACTGACGTGACTTTAACAGGACCAGGATAAGGACTTATAAGGACTTATTTCACCACCAGACCTGCTGCGATCTGCCCGATATTTTCCTCTTTAAAAAACGTTTTATTGATTGAGTCACGTTGGGAGATCTTATTCCCTTGTCTCAGTTGTTTAAGTGAGTGTCAGTGCAAGGTCGCACAGGGTTTGTCCATTTGCCAAACGTACAAAAACTTTACTGATCTACCCCAACATAAAACTACTGAAGAAGATAAACAGATTTGTAAAATGAGATGTCGTCAGATCAGAAAACACAAAGCTATGGACGAAACCATCTTATTATTACCACTACCAATGACTACACTAGAAAATACTTAGGTACATTTGTTTGGCAATGGCAAGTAAAACTACTGATCTACCAATGGAATTTGTATTTATTTCTTCTTCTTTTTTTTTCAAGCAATGTAGTTTTGGTTATTATTTTAAGTGTAAAGAGTTGTTGCTTTTTCTTTTTCTAAGTGTATATATTTATCTAATTTTAAATACATAAAGTGCAACCCTCCGCCCTTCACTGCTGATTTTTTAACTTTTTCATTTTCCATTTTCTTAATTTTTTGGCATATTTAAATTTATTTTCTTTATTTTTTGGCATATTTTCTGAAATTTTCCAATATCGTGTTTTCAAGTATCAATATCATGTTATTTTTGGGTGCACCACATGACATTTTTTTTTTAATCGTAGCCAATTCATGTACATAAAACCACTAAAAATGCTCAATATAAATGTCAAGCATAGATTTATGCAGACCTGACATTGTAAATATTTGAAAAAGTTCAATAGAAACAAAGATTTTGAATTGATTTGTAATTCCAAGTTTGATATAATAAAGTTTTGTTCCATTTGTAAGTTTTATTTGGTATTCTTTATTTATTCAATTTTTAATTAAATTATATTAAGGAAATTTATTTATTTTTTATATAGAAATTTTGTGTTTTCTGCTAATGCGTCTTAGCTTTTTACTGTTTGTCTCAGAAGAAAGAGTTCATTAATTCACATAATTTTAACATTAAATTTACATTTTCCAGTGTACAAGTGTCTATCTGACTATAAGTGGCTGTAAGTGTGGGCAAATAGCTCCCCCATTTGACACTTGTAAGGGCCGTGCACGGGAAAACGAAAAATTCTGTCAGCAGCAGGTACCAGCGAGCCGTTACATTTCATATGAACGTCTCAACACTTAGTGACAGAACTTGGCTCCGATCGCTCCCCGGGCTTCCAGCATTACACCGTTGAGCGGGCACACCGTATATAATGAGGGAATCTCGCCTTTGTTGGAGTCACCCGGTGCACTCTGAGCTGCCCGGGCCTATTGTTTCGCTCGGAGGATTAGCATGACATCCATATTAATGCCGAGGGTTCCACATGGCCGCTTTTGTAAGATTCCTGATGTCCCGAAATCACGTTATCTGTTGTAACTCGAAATGGTGCCCTTGATGTGTACAGTGTGGGCACAATACTGAGCGTCAAAATCCCCCATGAGGAATGTGCCTTTCACCTTGGTCTAGAGGGGAAAAACGTTGCATGTATAAACAATTAGCGACGCATCTATAGTGGAAACGCAATACAATGAAATACCCTGGAGGTTTGCATGCATAATGTGTAAGTTATATCTACAAATGAAGAATATTAGCTGTGGTGAATACTAAAGCTTATTTCACTGATTATTCTCGAACAATGATCAAAGTGTGATTTACAGATCCTCTTAGTATCGGCATTTTGCATTTTTGTAACTTAAAATTAAAGGGAGACAAATAATAATAACAGTTCAGTGTTTTGTTTTTTGATCAGTTCGTTCTTGAGCGTATGAGCTTTCATCACCAAAAGATGTTTTAATATTTAATTTAATCAACCTGCAGTCATAGAGCTATATGGGACACTTAATGGAAGTTAATGAGCACATATTGTACATACACTAAACTTTACAATCTGGTACATGGGTCAATGATATGAAGCTTGTCTAGTTGCAATTTCTTGAGTTAAAAAAGTTCAAATTTCATAATAAAATCATTTCAGTAATCATGAGTTCTGCAATTCTGCATGCTTTGTGTATTAAAATGTCATGTGGTGCAACCCTCCGCCCTTCACTGCTGATTTTTAAACTTCTTTAAAATTACTCTAAATCTAATCAAATTTATTTTCTTTATTTTTTGGCATATTTTCTGAAATTTTCCAATATCGTGTTTTCAAGTATCAATATCATGTTATTTTTGGGTGCACCACATGACATTTTTTTTTTAATCGTAGCCAATTCATGTACATAAAACCACTAAAAATGCTCAATATAAATGTCAAACATAGATTTATGCACCTGACATTGTAAATATTTGAAAAAGTTCAATAGAAACTAAATTTGTATATTTGCCTGTTGAAAATTCTTATACGTCATTCACCCAAGTTTGATTTAATAAAGTTTTATCTTAAAAAATGAGGCTGGAGATTCAGTGTACTCTAATACTAAATAATATATCCAAAATCCCCTCTATATTTTTGTATCTAATATGGCAACAAAATGAAGGAAAAACTATTTAAATGTGTCTCGATCTGTTTTCAAGAAATATTAGATAATGAAAAACTTTCTTACATTTATGTACGTAAACTACAGGAGAAGTTTCAAACTGATATCTTTAAATTTAACATTTTTTCCTATTCACCTGGAGCGCCACCTGCTGTTATATCATAATGTGGTAATTCAGCTCTGATTAGATTATTGAGAATTGAATAGATACTACATCCTCTACAGGCAGCAGTGGTCAGTGTGAAAAGGTTATATGTAGCGGCCGTCTGTGGATAACTGGTGTGAGTATATATAATATAGAGCTAATACAGTATGGAATACAAACAGAAACATGGAGGAGAGAAGTAAGTGGCATATTTTTAGTCCTCTGAGAAAAGAATGCTGAAACATTTTCACGAATAAAAACATAACTCCAGGTATTGATTAGGAAATAACTATGACATGGTTGAAATAAATAAATATGAGCTATAAAGAGAAGTAGGTGGGAATATTGCATAGGTGCAGCTGTCAGGGCAGCAGGGCCTTCTCCACTTCATAAAGATGAGTATCCTATTAGATTTGGTTTTATATTTGGGAATACATGTTCAGAAATGTCCTGTTTTCTTGGGCTTTCAGCAAGCACTTTTCAGGTTAATTGACAGGCAGACTTCAGCCCTGATGCACTGGCTTAGTCCCGCCCCCAGGCCCCTGTGTGCTCGGCCCTGGACCTGTTCTGTCATTACTCCACTGACCACAAGTTGGCGCCAGAGTGACTAGTGCTATTGTTCAGGTTCTTTGTGTGATCATCAAGATGTGATTTGTGTACACTGGTGTTTACATTTTTACACATTTTTACACTTTATCAGTTAGATCATCTATAATAATCTGATATGATAATAATGTTAATAATGTCTTTCACCAAATGACTTCAAGTCAACTGTTGCTTCAAAAGAACCACCGAGTATGAGTAAAAAGGTGAGTCTACTGGACAAAGCTTTAAAGAACAATAGAAATCAATGTCTTATCATGACTAGACGAGCATATTAACACAGTAATAATGTAAGATATGTGGCTTGCATCATTATTGAAACCCATATGCCGTTACTTGTCTTTTACCAAAATGTAATTTTTTTTAGATGACCCTTCTCTGATAATGTTGTGCGTTATGATCACATCAGTTGCTTACAATTCCCACTGATGCACCTCAATAAAAGGCACCATCTGGTCCATGTGGGTGGTCACCATCTGGAGGAGGGGGCACCCCTCATCACTGCTCGGGTGTCAGGTGAAGTCGTCGCCCTGTGAGTGCAGGGGAGCCCTCCTCCTGTGTGCTGATTACTTCTTGTTTATGGCAGAGGTTACGGGCTCGGATCATTCAGTGTCCGCCTGAGAGGTGACCCACTACAGTTGGCAGGCTGCCCGGGACCCAGTGGTGCAGTGGTTATGTTGTTGTTTTCCATACATCAGCACATGATTGGGGTCAAATGTACAATTATAGGTGGAGATGTTTGGCTGCAAGAAAGTTGAATTAGTTTTTCTTTTTTTGTTGATGTTGTTGTTGTTATTGTCTGGTTTGACCATGATTTGTGTGAACACTTCTATTTTATGTTTTACTGCACAACCTGGCTAAAGCCAGAATGTGTAGCCCTCAAACTGAGTTCAACATCTGTAAAAACTCTCTCTGAAAGTGAAAAAGGTGGAATGATGAGATGATTATTTGAAGCTAATTGGGCAAAGCATCACAATAGAGAAACAGACTGAGAAATCAAACTTTTATTAAATAAAATTTAGAGACAAACAGAAATGCACAAAGTGCCACCTTCTGCACATTTTTTCAAAAACAAAATATTCTGTATTTTCACTAAAATGGCCCAAAGTACATTCATCAGCATGTCTCTGTTTGGGACCTTCACCTTTGACTTGTGCTCAAAACACAATACTGTCCTTTTAATGGTCTGAACCACTGGGGGCCCAGGCCCCAAAGCAATGGGCACTTAGTCAGAAGGATTTGTGTTTGTGAAATATTCTCAGAATTAATGTTGTGCGTGAAGTTAATAACAATAACAGGTTATTGCTCAAGTGTGCAGTTTGATTCTATTTGCACCTAACATAACGTATTATGAAGGCATCTTTTTACTATGTTCACAAGTTCTTCTCATCCAAAGACAAAGGTGTTAACTGGTGAATCTAAAAACATATTCTGAAAATCACTTGTATTATTAGCAGTCTTGGCCTGTTAGAAACGTCCAGCAAAGTTCTTCGGAATTGCACACTTGCCCATATGTTGAATTTGACCAACAATGCATTTTAGTTGTACAGTTGAATTTTGAACTTCGCTGACCTGATCATCAAATACAATGACATAATATAAGATTGTATGCATATCACTTATCCTTCAGTAGATACTCATTATATTGAATTGAATGTCCACTTGTCAGAGAGTTCCAACCGCACACAAAGTCCTGAATCAAAGGGCTCTCAGCTTTAATGAATCCCCACACCTCCAGACTGTCACAGGCCCATCTGGTTCCACCTGGCTGCTTCACCTGTCATGTCCATCATTCTTGATCATTGGTGGTTAGTGGAGCGAAGTCTGACCAATCTACAAGGTCAAGCGTCGCCATGGTTACCAGTCTTTCCCTCTTCTGTCCACCTCCATCTTACAGTTGACTGAGGACACTGAATGGATTGTGTGCAGATATGTTAACACTGTTACACTACTGAAATACATTTACATCCAATCGACTTATTTTTCTTGCAAAATGTGTAGAATATCCTCCCATTCATTTGTGTCCTTTATAGTAGAGAATGAGTTAACCAGTCGATCTT
>KN488801.1:12366-26285 GCA_000787155.1 Scartelaos histophorus | reverse complement strand
AAAAAAACAGTGGGAAAAAAACTAAAATGTTTGGGGCAGGATGCAAAGCTTGAAACTGTCTTGAAGGATTAGGTAAAAAATAAAATAAAATAGCTTCCAGTTTTCCCCATACTTTATGCAATTTCACAAAAGATATAGCAAAGAAAGGTGCCGCTTTCCTGACTCATTATTCATGCATAAACCTCGTAGGTCTACTTCGCTCCGTACTCGCGCCCCCTTCACACCATAATTCCCTCAAATTTCACAGTCAGTCATATCTGTAGAGGTCTCGATCTGCCCTGGAACACAACTCGTGATGTTGCCTCTGGTCTCTGCAGCTCATCTCTCCCCACGTGTTTGGTTTTTAACCCGATGAGATAAGTGACACTGCTTGTTGCCCCCTGTGTGTTGAGCCCATTAGACATGTTTCACTTGTTTTGAAAGTGCCCCTAATTGCACAGTGATAATTCAGTTGTTTCTAATTTAACTCATCCACTTTTTTTCCCAGTATACTGCTAAATTAAAGTCTGCCGTTGCTCCTCTGAATACTCTTTAGAGAGGCGTTGCCATCCAAAGCAATTCAAAAGCTGAAAGAATGTTGTATTTTAGCCAGCACTAAATAACTGTATTGTTGAGAAGATTAGTTCTGCACTTTCTCTGGTTGATCAAACATTTTCTATTTTCCAAACAACCCTATAGGACAAGAAGTGAACAAGACATTGGATAACTGGACAATAAGGAAATAATAAAATGCATGGACCACTTAACGTATAACTAGAATTTAAAGCATAAATGTATAGAATTTTTCTGAGATAGCATGTCCTAAAATGAGTAAGTGTTTTGTTTTATTCTATTTATCTATGTTTTTCAGGTATCAGGATCTCTCAGTACAATAGTCACAATATGTATAAACCACACCCGGCCACACCTCTGGTCCTCTGGTGTTTGTGCCCTTGCTGTGAGCTGTAGTGACGCTGGAGGTCACTGAGGTGAAAGCAACAGGCCCCGTGTCCTGTACTGCCCCTGACACCTGTGAACCTGTTAATAAAGCCACTGCACTCCGAGAGACCAAAGAGCACAGGGGCCAATCTATATAAAGACAGGGGCAATACTGTACTTTGTCCTACACCTATAGTTACTGCAGACAACTCTACTTCACTAAACCATCTGTCCACAGAGCCACACATGTTTATTAAAGCTAGAATCCATTAAAAACAGATTCATTTTGCAATATTGTGTCAGATTGCAGAATTTTTTCTCTGTAAATTCAGGGCCTATAATACACAATTTACTGATCTGTGTTAAAATGTTGTTTCCATGTTAAAAAAAAAATGTTGTGCTTTGTTTCATTCACACATGTTTAACACACAAACTGCATATTTACGCTGAGTTCTTCTCTCAAATTGTTAATTCAGGAAGTGCTCCAATGTGTTTTTAAACTCCACATGCCTTCATTAGAATCATTTGGATATTTTCAGTCCTGGAATTGCCAATCTATACTGAACTTAAGGTAAAAACTACCACTACCTGACATCACGAGGTGGAATAGAGCATTTGAGCTTTGGGGATACAGACTAAGAATAAAGGGTTAATCAAATGTGTGACTGAAACAAAACACAAAACCAAGTCTGTAAGGAGGTAACAACATTACATGAGCTTATAGGACAATTTGCATAATGTCGACCCTTTTTAAAGTGGACTGAATCACCCAGAATGATTTGCCTTTAGTTACCCGTGTGTCTTGAGCATTGCACCATGCCCGTTGTTTGCTTTTTTAGTATGTGCCTGTGAGTGGGGTAGACACTTTCAAGAAGCAGGTTAAAGTCAAGTCAAAAACTTTTTTGACATAGGCTAAGCATTGTGTAGTTCTGTTAAATTATTTATTCTGACAAGTGAACACCTGTCTTCAGTCGGTTGCCACTGCAAGACAAACCAAAACATTCTGAATTATTCCTTACTCACAAACTTCTACCTTTGTACAATGGCAAATACAGCAAATATGAGGCACAAATTAAAATGACATTGAATTACACAACTAAGCCCTATACTCCTGATCTGTTTAATAAATATTAAAAGTAAAAGGCAAAATGTTTCATCTTAACATGGGATGGTTTGGATAACTGAATCATATAAAATATTATTCTCAAAATGTATAAATCCCCAAACTTAACCAAGCTCTAAAAATCAAAGAAAAATCATGAAATGTTTTTTTTCCTCTCAGTGCAAATCCTGTGTGTTCTATTGTGTGAAAGAAAATCAGTTTAATTGGACATGTTTACTATTAGCTGGTGGTGACACTGAGAATTATGTAAATGGACACTGATGGGACCTGACATGCACACAGCTGTGTGCAGCCTCTGACTCATGTTGGATTTCTGTACCACAACATTTTCTGCATTTCTGCAGAACAAAGATGATGCATTCACAGCGCTATGTGTGTAGGATGGTTAAGAAATGTTTCTTTCACAATTTTTATTTGATCTTAAAAAATAATTCTAATAAAGTTCCACAAAGGATACTTGGACACAGTAGTTCACAAATTACAGTATAAGAATAGTTCTTAATAACAAATCTCATGCTGCATGCTAAATATCCTCTTACAATGATAATACTATGGTAGCACGGACTCTTCTCAGTACTAGTGCTTCAATGTGTTGGCTCTAACCCATGAAATTTGAATATCTGTAAACCTTCTTAAAGCATGCAGAACTTCCTTTAAAGAAAACATTGTGCTTTTTTTCTATATAGAAACCAAAGAATCATTATTTTATATTATCCAGCCAGTCAGCTGTTCACTGTACACATCATCACCACACAGTGCTGCACTGTCACTCTATGATGTCAGTTTTGTTTATAGATCGCTAGTTCATGCAGCACTGTCAAATCTTACGAGTGTCACTGATTAAGAAAAAACAATAGATCATGTAAGCACAGAGCAGTGAGTGTATATGGGCAGGTTACCTGACCAGCCACACGCTTTGGCAGAACTTCACAAAGACGAGTGGATCTGGGGTGTATCCTTTTTCATTATTCCAGTGGGCATGATTGACAGGTGGATTAACCAATTAGAGAGAGTATGGCCTGTTTGCAAGGAGATCAGAAAAAAAAAGATTTTTGGAGCAATTATATGTTTTAAAAGAATAAACATTACTCAAACATCCATGAATCACTCTAAAAACAACTGAGTACCTAAAAAAACTTTCAAAAACATGTTCTCTTCAGTCTCCTTTATGGCAGCGTGAACCATGTGCTTACAAATCTACCATTTTGGGCGGTATGTATTTATGCACACCTCATACAAGAGGACATTATGCTTTTACTGCACCATATCCTCTCTGTCCTTGACCACATGCTTGTATATAGGTTACCTGCTTAAAACATACCACATCATGTTTACAGAGAGCCTGCATGGACCTGCACCCTCCTATCTGGATGTTTATAGGCAATCCTACAGGTCTCGGTCTCTGCAGTCATCGTGTATTCAGAGGGGATTTGGGGGAGAGTGGAAGGAGATGGGCTATAAGTGCTCCTATGGGAATAAGGGTCACCTCTTTAATCTCCGACGCGGGGAATCTCTCTGCGGCTTGTGTACGGAAATGCAGGAAGGTTGTTATCCGGATTCGTAGCATTATTGCTGCTCGCGAGCCATTGGTATAAAAAGATGACAGCGGTGTTGTCAGTAATCTCGCCACCATTGTCGGAGGAATAAAAAGAGGTCACACGCTGTTGGAGAGCACAATAGATCTTTATAGGAGTGCGTTACGGATTCACGGAGAAGCAGATCAAAGCCAGAAACCAAAATAATGTCTATGCAATTTTAGCTTTCCCTCACACAGCAGTTTACACAGGCTTGGGACACGGCCAAAGGGCACTTAAAATGTCCCGCACAGACCTTTATGAATCATAGTCCGACTCGTATTGGAAAAAGTGTTGTTATTGAGCAGACCATAATTTCGGTAATAAAAACGTTAATGACAAACAAGAAAGGTGAGAGTGTCGATGGGGCAGTAGCCGTGAGGCAGGTTCTTTTCTAAGGGTCCAAGGTAAAAAGGTACTCGAAAAAAGAAGGACACCTGAGGCACTTTTGCTTAAAATAAAAGTCCTTATCAAGGTGTTTCAACCATGCCTTCTTGAGGACATTTATAGAGGTATTAGCTAGTCTTAAATAATGAAAAATCGCATGAGGTAGTTATGCAAAACAAGGTGAACAGCCCCTAAAAACACATATAACAACAATATACAGTCAAAATTACAATGGAGAAAATGGAGCTGCAAATGACAAGATGCACTGTATAAAAAAGTGGACTAAAAGTGTGATGCCATCCAAAGCGTTCAACACTCAAACGAAGCTTACAATGCTAGCGTTTATTGGAGCGAATTTTCTTTTTTTCCAAGCTGTTTAAAGCTGTTGATGAGTATTTGTCCAAAGAGGGAGGGTGTGGTCTAAGGAGATTCATTATTTTGAATTATTAGTCTTTTCCTCAGGCAAAATGGGCCAAAAAAGAGATTTATCTGACTCTGAAAAGTAAAAAAAAAAAATCTTTCAGAGGGATACAGCAGTCTTGAAATAGCAAAGATACTGGGGCGTGATCACAGTTTATTTTTTTACATTTTGTTTGAGGTTATCTTTGTACGTGTCATAGAAAACGTACACAATTAACAGTAAGAAACCTGTTATCCTCCAGCACTGTCATATTCCATCACTGCAACCTCCCTGGAGAGAGCAGAAGTACAAGGTGTTCAGTGCACAGACACATGGCCAAGGTAAGGAAAGCTGAAACTATAAGACCACCACTGAACAAGAAACATCAGCTCAAACATCAAGACTGGGCCAAGACATATTTGGTTTATTAGGTTTTATGGACTGATGAGATGAGAGTGACTCTTGACCAGATGGATGGGCCTGGGGCTGGATCTGTAATGGCCACAGACGTCCAGGTCGACTCAGACGCCAGAAAGGTGGAGGTGAGGGACTGGTACACCTGGCATTATTAAAGATGAGCATGTTGGAACTTTTTAGGTTAAATATGGACTCAAAATAAACTCCAAAACCTGCTGTCTATTTGTAGAGGGGAAAAAAAGAATGTTTTTTTGTATAATTTTCAAGCAGTGGTACAGGAAAAATTCTGCATCTTTCAAGAGGATTTTTATGCATGATGCTTCACCTGAACATCTTCACCTGAGCCAAACCCTTTTGAGAACTTGTGGCCCTTTCTTCAGTGGGAGATTTATGGTGAAGGAAAACAGTATAACCTCTCTGAACAGCTGTGGTTGCTGCTGTACAAAAAGTTGACCGACTCCATGAATGGAAGGCTTATGGCCATGATTAAGAAGAAGGGAGGCTAGATTGGTTACAGTTTGTTGTTTTTCATGTTAGAAATTATTTGTAAATTTAGTGTTGTTTACTATTTTGACAGATGAAAATAAAGTGAGAACGGAAAAGGTAATTTTTTCATTTCGTTGTGTAATAATTCTGCTCATTAATAGTTGCCCAGTAACTCTGCACACATAGATTTCCTTCTAAGAAAGCCAAACATTCACTTTTACCTTCTTAAAAATGTCTTTATTAGCATTTTGGATTGACCGAGAGGACTGTAGTTGTTCAATTATAAAATAAATCCTCATAAATATAACTTGCTTAATAATTATAATCAGTGTATGTTTTGCTTCATAATTGTTTTAGTCTAAACATTTTGTCAGTTCTGCCAATTCTAAATATGTATTATATTCAAGGAAATTTGATTTCAAATTATTTGATTATAATACATACAAATTGGACTAGATATACCTAACATGAGGACATCATAAACCCTTTGGCAGTGAGAGGCTCTGGAGGGTAATACTGAATATACTGCACTCTGCACCTCTCTGGTGAGACATGATGTCTCTATGGAGATGACTTCTTTGCCTGGAATGTTCCACATCATGGCTTTAAACCTGCCCATCATGCATTCCATCCATCATACAACAATACCGGACTGTTGTTGGGGCTGGAATGTTCCACAGCATGGCTTTAAAAATATCATCATGCATTCCATCCATCATACAACAATACCGGACTGTTGTTGGGGATTATTGTTGAATCATAACATAAAAAATGTAACCTATTTGTTTCATTGGAAATAGGTTTAATGTAGTAACAAAAGCATCATGGAGAAAAGTACGACAGGTTGTTGACCAGAAAAGTTACATAGGGCAAATTTAATAAAGCAACTGTACTGACGGATATTTTGCTAGACATGCGGTTTACAGATGAGAAGAAGTTGAGATTTATTAATACAAAAATTTGACATAAGGTTAGTTGTTGTGAGCAAAAATGAGACTGATCTTTAAGGAAATAGATGAAAGGAAAGATGGCTCCAGTTGAACTAAGACAAGAATGAATACACATTTTTACAGTATTCCCACACACATAAATCCAAATATGATTCAAAGGAAATTAAAAAAAAAAGTACAGTAGAACAATAACCTTATCTACTGTATGTTTGTACAGAAATAACCTTATCTACTGTATGTACTGTTATACAATTCTCAAGACACTGTGATACTCACTGTGAGATTTGTATTTCTTGGTCTTGCTTTGACCCTCAGTTTTTACCTTGGATATTTGAAGCATAATGTAGGACTCACATATTGGTAAAACATCCAGACTAAAATGCATGACATTAAACTCATCTTTATCCACTTACTGGTGTTTCTATGGGTCAGCCTGGAGAAATGTGTAATTTATACCATAATAATATAATTTCTCTTACTATGAGTACTACTGTAGCAAAAATGATCATATTTGCTGCAAATTGTATAGTTATTATTTAGTCTAACAGAAAAAAAACAAAAACAAAAAAACACTTTACACACTTGAGCAAGAACGGCCACTTCTTCTTGGGACTAATGGTCAAGAATGGCCACTAATACTATTCTGGTGGATATTTAATCACCCACTCAATCTTAGGTGTGACAGAGGCTTCTTGGCTCCACTTGGCAGGAACATCTCTGCCTGCAATCTCTAGCACATTTCCCCTCCATCACTGAAAAGGGAGAATAGGGGAGAAGGGAAGGACAGGGAGAAGAAGAAGGAGGAGGTTGGGGGTGTTTAATCTACTGATTCAATTCCTGCCAATGCCTGTCTGTCTACCGCTCTGTCAGGGAGGGCAAATGGAGCAAGCAAGCCCCCAAAAACACCCAGACCAAATCACATTTTCCCACAACTTCTCACTGGCTGAATCTTGCTTATGTCTCCATCGCCCACTCACACCTATCTCTGTTTCAACTCCTGAAGTTTGCTCCTTTATTTTTGCACCTAGCCAGGACTTCAGACCTGTGAGAACAAAATCTTTGAGTCTAGTTAAAGTCTAGAAGGAGTGCTACAAATAACTACTGTCAACTCGTGGGTTTGGGAATTATGAGCTTTGAAAGGTTTTGCAGTTTTTGTAGAATTAATTACTTGCTTTAAAAAATCAATTCCGGAAAATTTTACCCACAAAATAAAAACAGTTCTAATACCTGTGCAAGAAACAGCAGCCTCCACTCCCTTCTGACCAAAACTGAAACCACATGAGGCGATACACAAACTGTGATGGACAGTGAAGCCAAAAGATACTTGATGTTAGACTCAAAAAGTTGCCCAAAAGAAAATGGAAAATTTAGTGAGGGAATATATTTTGTTTTTTACTAAACTGTACAGCTGCAGACTTTCTCAAGCTATAAATATTGTATAATGTTATGGAATGTGTCTTATAAGAGATCATTTAATTACAAACCACTTCATAATATATTAATAGCTTTTTTTTTTTTATTAATATGATAATTCTGTGTGGAATTTAGGAATATTATTAAGTTTAATCAGACCTGCGTTTATTCCATGTTTTCATTATAATGCATTTATTTAAGGAGAGGTGTCATGTAGCCACAGAGGCCTTTTTATCTCAACACATTAACAAGTTGAGTATTTCTATCAAAGTGATTATTCCTTCTCAGACTTTTGTTTTGTTGAATAATGATTTGCAGATTATCACCAAAAACGCATTTTTTTTTTCTAATATTAAAGATACAAGAATACTTAATTTGTGTCTCAGCACCGTCCTGGTTGGTTCCGTGCCACTGGTGTCCCTAAAAGCCTCCTTGACCTCACTGGGGGCTTGTGCTAACCACAGTCTCACTCCACTCTTCTCACTTACAGCCTGCATAATTAAACGCTCCGGTCCAAAAAAGCTGGTGACTCTTGTACAAACACCTCCCAGAAGATTTCACACAGAAAGTGGCTGAAAACAGGAGAGAGAAGTCCGAAAAAATAACTTTATCTGAGTTAGGTGTGCTTTTAGACATTATATTAACCTATATTTTGATGAATTTCTGTATTAATTATAGCTTAGTTTCCCTTTGTTTAGCTTCCTTTTGTTCTCTATATATAGTATTTCATTTTATCTGAGAAAACTAAGTAGAAATTCATCCAGACTATTCAGGTGATAACTGCATTTTTTAGTTTTTAGAAGTTCTCTTTGTATAAATTGCAGTAACTCACCAATTATGGTTTGTCAGGTTTAATAAAGCAACTCATTTGCATTTGTGGTGCAGTGCATATTTTAGCACCGGCTGATTACTATGAATATGACTGCAGTCTGTTTTATTTTATTGTCGCACAGAACATATGGCATGCAGTACGTTCGTAGATATAGTTATTATAGGTATTGTATGCAGGAAAGGTATTCAGGACACCTCCCAATAAGTCGCTTAAACATGAATAAGATACAGTGTTGACCCTGCTATCATGAATAACAATGCGCTTTTGTTCTCTTGTCTACCTTACACATCCGAGCAGAGTACAAATTTAGGCTGACATGTTGTGAGAGGCCACTTGGAGAGAAGATAAATGGACTTTTTGCGCAGGGCAGTCGCTGACTCCCGTAGATCTCCACCATGTTGTACCCACGGAAGGCTAATGTGTCATTTGCCTGGTAGATAAGCCCCTTTGCCACGCTTCGCCGACAGGTTGTGGCGGACCTTGGGTGCTCCTTACTGACCTTTACTTTGAGGTGCTTATACTGACCTGGAAATTCCATGGTGTTGATTGGTTTAGGGGCTGAAGATGCAATCTGGGGATGAATACTGAAAAGGTCACGCCGCCTCTCCAAAGCAAAGACTTCTGTGGAGTTACATGCGGAATGGAATAGAAAGTCTATTTCTCGTGTCCCTTTTCCATTTGAATGTGTTATATAAGTTCTTTCTGTCCTTCTATTGTCGCAGGCTATACAATTTGCCAAATGTGTGTTGATGTAGGTTTGATTTTCTGCAGCCCTATAAATAACTGAGTCAACATCTAACCGGTGAAAAGCTGTTTTTGCACATTGTGAATTCAAAAGACTTGAGAAAAATTGTTTCAGTGAAAGTTTAATAAGATATCTATTGTGCAAAATGCAGATGAAACAAACTGAAGATGAGTTTGTTATACATTTGAGAGCAGAACCCCACCTCACCTATTGCTACTTTAATTGTTCATCACTTCTCTGCTTCATCCTCTCTACTCTGATTTGGAAGCCCCAAATCAGATTGGATTTGTTTGCCTATGAGTGAGTGATTAAATATAAGTAACTCTCACTCTAGTTTCTGTCGTTGAGGTCCTTGCTAATGAAACACAAATTAACTCGGAGATAGTGTTGATGTGACGGCCAATTCAGAGCCCAATGGAAAAACTATATTGATACGACTGGGGGGTGTAGACTAATGGCTAATGCTATCCAGCCTGTGACTGTAATTTTAGGTGTGAGAAACTTGAGAAACCAGCTCAGTCACCCGTTTCTGGTCAGACTGTTCCGATTAAGAGACTGTAATTTTAGGTGTGAGAAACTTGAGGAACCAGCTCAGTCACCCGTTTCTTTAAGAGCAAACTTGAGTAACAGAGCTTCAGACAGAGCAGAGCCTACAGTTAGCCTAATACCCTCAAGGAATGTGGATGACATTAGCTGCAAAGTATCAATATGCGTAATGACTTGTTCCATTTTGCAACTAAATCCACTTTTGCTTAAAAAAAAGTTCTATAAAACACATCCAAGTCTGCTTTTATTTCATCTCACATCACATTGATAAAAACATAACCTTATTAGTGATGGTCTAACACCATTCTTTCAACAGACTCTGAGTCCTCATCCTGTGCAGCCTTTTCTTAACATTTCCACAAAGTCAAAGTGGACGCAGGAGCCTATTTGGACTGTGTAATGTTGATGCAGTACATCTCGCTCAGGGTCTAAATGTCACTCCGGGAAAGTCGAGGCCTTTTTGGTAATAGCACACGGTTGCAAATGTCAGGAAAAGTGCACAGCTGATGAGTGACTGTCGTCTGCCAGTGTGCACAGCTCTGATGGCACCGCACACACTGTCTTTGATATGGAAAAGTCATTCCCTTGTGAGAAGCAGGTACTTATCACAAGCAGAAACAGGCCACTTCTGTCTGCTGGGTGCACTGTTTCTGTCACTGTAAGAATGTGTGTTTGGAATAGAAAAAATTTAACAAGTCTGGCAGAATTGTCCCCATATTTAGGGTAACATGTTTGCCCTTGTTTGACAAACATTTTTGCCAAGTTTTGAAGAAATAAGGAAAACATGTCCAAAAACTGTTTGGATAATGATTGTTGGCTTGGTTTTATGCATGAAAATACACACGAGAAAAAAAGTTAAAAAGCAAGAGGCTCTCAGACAGTGTTTTACTGACCAACAATGTATCGTCCATATGTCTATATCAAAATGAGACACATTTCCCGAGACACTTAAACACAATTTCAGAGCCAACACATACACATTTTAATTATTTTTTTTTTACTTCGACTGCTTGTCCAGAAACATAAATTAATGATAAAGTGGATGTTTGCAGGTATGTTTAAGTGTGTTTAGGTGTACCCCAGTCAGGACCCACGTTTGCTGAGTCCAGACCTTTCTGCAGAAGTTGTCTGTCATAAGTTTGAAGTCCTACAGAAGCTCCTCACAGTACAGTGAGGGTCCGTAGCTGTGGTGATCTTGTCTCTGCTCTTGACTGGCCTTTGAGTCCATGGAATGATCCAGACTTCTGAGGGAGATCTCCGGCTCTCATCCGCCGCTCCCTCCCTGCCAATGCAGAGTTAGCCTTTCCTTTCATGTTGTGCCCCTGGGATTATCATATCAGGTTTGCGTGACCTGATTACCAGGCTGAGCCGAGGATCAAGCCTCCCTCTGTGGCTGCTGTCTAATTAATACAAGCGTGTCATTGCTGCGATCCTGCCCAAAACATATTCTGGCAGTGTTTTTCTCTCACTCTAAAGGACTTTAACAGCCACTCGCTCTGGTGGAGCATATGGAGAAGACAGCTTTTATGTCATCTGTTGATCTGTAAGATACCACGCACAGTGCATTTCAACATGATGAAATGATGAAAAAGAAGCGATTTGGTGCTATACATTTGAGCCAGTTGGGATTTTCCACTCCACTTGCCAAGTGCATGCTGTCGAAACAATGATGTCATGTTGCTGACAGAACTTAATATAGAAACATTTCTGAGGTTCCAGTCTTAACTGTCCACAAGTAAAGAGCTCGCTGATCAACACAATAACACAAAGTAAAAGGAGTTTTCTGTCTGTGTAAGAACTTGACTTTGGGATGGTGCAATCACACAGCCATGCTTCATATAAACTGCATCTGCAGAAATGGCATATGCGATGCTTGTTAGGTTGATCACAGGAACATCGCTGCATTTTGATTAGGAGACACAACAACTGCTGTAGCATCATGTGAGAGGGATTCCTCCCAGATGGGTATTAGAGGCCTGTCATTAGCAGGTGTGTAATGAATGCCTCCTGATGGGGCGCTGTGATGCTAATGCTGCTTGACTGGGGCTCCGTGGGACTTTAAATGACGACAGGCAGCCAGACGTGTCCTTGTCATGGCTGTCTGTGTGGCCTCATTACTCCTTTGGCCACTGACACTTCCTCCTCCTCCCTCTCCTCCAGACGCTTCCCACCATGTGCTCGTGCCCACCAACCCGCTCACATGTGCCCGGGCCTGCACAGCTCTGTCCTTCTGGACTGCACTTCATTTGGAGGTTATGTGCTACAGCTCCATTTAGCATTGGAAGAAGACACTTTGCCTCCTTTTGTCACCTTTGTAAAAGCTAAATGTAAATCTGTAGTGCATGTGAAAAGAACATCGTGCATGTCATACTCTGTATCATGGACACAGTAAGCAGACACAGAAGCCTGGTATAGCATTTTTCTGGACTACACACTAAAATGACTGATCCATACAAGTAAAAATCAACTGCATTTTATTTAGAGTTTACGAGTCACACTTGGTATTGTAATTTTCCTTTCCTTCCTTTTTACAAAGTAGAGGTGAACTACTGGTGCATGTGAGAAGAAGACAGCATGACAAGCTCTCATTAGCTTGTGTAGGTTATGCATTGTATTAAGGGCGAGGATGTTTGTGCTGTCAACCCACACCCAATAAATATGTGAATTATTCATAACAAACAAAGAATTTCACCCAATTAGCATTTTAGCATAATTGATTCCCAAGTAGAAGTGGAATTCTTAATCACAGCAAGCCCTTTACACGAAAGATCCTCCTACATGACATGCCCAACCCTCTTGCACTCAGCGCTTTTTTTCATCTGTCATTTGTATGCTTTTCATTACCTATCTCCTCTCTCATGACACACCAGTAATAGCCTTGGTGCACGCCGGTAAACAGTTTTGACAAATTAAAATCACCCGGCTCAAGAGCGCTAAAGCAGGGAGGAGGAGGAGGAGCAGGAGGAGGGCAGTGTTTCCTGAAGACAAGGCCAGCTCAAACATGGCAGTCAACTGTGTCCACACTGACTCACTTCACTCATGTGTACAGTATGAGCCCTGGACAATAGACCGCACACACGGGCTAGCTACAGGATGCTACCAAAACACAATTAAATATGAAATTGTTTTAATTAATCTCCCTATCCCCCCTGTGGTGTTAGTTTATGCAGTTACATGTTTGAAGAAGAATTATTCTGCAGGCATTTTATAATGAAAAGAGATGTGTGTGGCAGTGACAAGCACATCCAACACATTAAGGCAGAAATCCTTTAATGATTAAAACACTTTTAATCCTATAAAACATTGAAATCAGCTTTAGAACTTGTAATCCCGGGGCCTTTTTAGAGCCGCTAAAAGTTCTTTTAAATCTGTCACAATATTTGTGGTTGTAACTGGTACCTGTCTAATTGGCATTGCTTTCTTTTATGTATATGTGTATATAGTTATATCTATATATTTCTATATCTATATCTATACCTATATCTATATCTATATCTATATCTATCTCTATCTGTCTATATATACACCGAAAAGCAACACTATCCTCTCCTCATTAGGATCCCGCTCTCATCCTCATATTGATTCTTGATTGGTTCTCTTTAAACATAAAGTGGGTATGTCAACCACCAGAATTACCTCCATTACATCTCCGCTGATCATTCTTATTCTTGACCCCGATGACCCGCTGTTCACCGGTGCCTTTAGATTCTATTCCTGACCTTTCATGACATTTTCATGAGGGGGGGTCCGCTCCCCACTAGCCTCTATGGATACGTTTTTGCTTTGGCAGGGGTGTCCAGCAGTGCCATTAAACTAAATAATTTATTCAGTTGCAGGTATTTTATCACTGTACATAATATATAAAAAGCACCTTTAAAAGCATTCAATTTTTGTGAGCACAGATCTATGCAGTAACATGGCCTGGTGGCATCACCCGCGGGATAGCTACATTTATGGCCAGACAGTGCTTGCACTCAAGCCTCACAGCAAGAGGGTTCTGTGTTTCACTTACTGTGTGGATTTTGCCTGTTTCTCTCTATGTCTGGGTAGGTTTCCCCCTCAAACCAAAACAATAACAGCTCCATGGAGAAAAGAAGGTGGCAGGTCCGTCATTCTGCACCTTTAAAC
>JACN01050712.1:0-13392 GCA_000787155.1 Scartelaos histophorus | reverse complement strand
AGTTGAGCAATTTTAAGAGATTTAAAATGTATACTATAGTAAATTAGCCCAAAATGACAAGAAATGTCATGATTTTTTTTACACAGAAATGTCAAATGTTTATACATGTTGCAGAATTAAAGAAGACCTATTGTGCTTGTATCTGCCATATTGTTACATATCACAATATTGACCTAAAATGACTTAGTAAAAGAAACAAGTTGGCAGACTTTTAAAAAACTCTGGTGCCCAATGGGAGCTGATGTCTCCATAAACATTATCTCAGCGAAGAACCATACAGCTGTCAGCAGACCCCAGACCAAGCAGCAGATTTTTTCTCATTCGTACAAAAAAGTGACGCTGACAAACCCAACGTGTATCACTGATTAAGAAAATAAAATTGGAGAATGAAATAAGTACAAAGCAGTGGGTGTATGCCTGTGGCGGTGAGAATAGGGTTGATCGGCTACATGGCGTCTTGAAAATAAGTAAATAATGATTGCTCAAACATGCATGAATCAATCCAAATACAAAAAATATGTTTATTGCTACATTGTAAAATGGAAACTTGTATAATTCATGTTCTTTTCCACAATTCAGTTCATTTGTGGTTTTATTGGTGTTCTGTAATTACATTTATGCTCTCTGTGGTGGTGCTGCAGCCCAGACCTGCTCACTCTTCTGCTTCAACATTTATTCTTTGAAACAAATCTGTAACAGCTGGAGAGCCGGGGAGTGCATGTAAACCTAGTGTGTGTAATTTGGTGACAAGTCAGGCTTAATCAAGCTCCCAACGCCTGGATGAGAGGAGAGCACCAAGCAGCATATGGAGCAGAGAGAGGAGCACTGCTAACTTTAGTTCAAAGGAGAAGACAGGAGCGGTAACCAGCAGAGACCAGCAGACAGGGGCAGACAGGAGCAGACACCAGCAGACAGGGGCAAACACCAGGAGACTTGAACCCAAAAACTGCAGGCAGAAACAGACACAAGCAACGGACGCCATCAACAGAAGAAGACACTAGGAGACAGGAGCTGATACCATCTGACAAGAGCTGCACCTTCAATCAGTAACCAACCTAAGGCCAGAACATCTTGTCCTTGCACCTGATGAGGTGACTGTTGTTCACTTGTGCTTTTATGCAGCCATATAAGAAAATGCACTTTGAGTGATTGGAGGTCACAACAAACACAAGTATCAGTGTTACTGTGGATGCAGTAGAGCACCACTAGCACCATTCAGAGCCATAGAAATGTCCCTGAGTAAAGAATGATACACTGTGCTCTCATGAGGTTGGTGAGGGATGACAAATGGACCTGGTGCAGTACACTCTGGTGTTAGTGAGCAGGTGCTCCCACTAGGATGAATGTGTGTCCAATGGTGACTTTAGTGAAGCGTCTGCGGGGCAGGGCGTGACCTTCACATAGCAGCTTTGTCATGTCCGAGTGCTGCGCTGCGTCCACATGACACCTGTACAGGTGAGCACAGGTCACTGTGCTGGCCATAAATCACCACGACAACATGTCCTCATGTCCCACAGCCACTGTCCTGTTTGGGCCTTGCCCCACATTTCCTGATGGAATGAGATCATACAACAGCACTTGAAATGGCATAGTCCTCTGCTTTTATATTCTCAGCTCCAGCTGCTGAATGGCTCAATATGTTATGTATGTGGCTCATGTCATGAACACTGTGAGGGAAGTAAGTGTTTCTCAGTTTTTGTATGAATTAGGAGGGTAAGGTGAGAAGTGTCTGTTATGGTGAAGGGTCAATGTGGTGAATGGAAGTTGCACTAAAACCCTAATTAAAACTGTATAGGTCAGTCCTAATAGTGACTTAAAGAGAGTAACAAGAGCACATCTACAGCCTGTTCTTTCAGTGGTGATTCATGGAAAACAGGATTAAAAATCCTTGACTATGCAAATATCATTAATTCATGGAATTAGAAATAAAATGCGCACACCTGAATGACTCTAGTCCCTTATTATTAACTTTATCGTTGTCTTTACCTAACCTCCTGTGAGACTAGTAAAAGAGACACTAGTGCAAGCCATGTTGAAAGTAGTATCTGCACAAATGGGTAAAATGGATGTCTTTGTAGCGTAGCAACCTCAGGTGAGTGCAGGTGAGTGTGTGAGAGCACAAGATCACAGGCCCTTTGGCCTTTGTGGTCAACAGTAGCTTTGTGCTGTGCTCTCCACTCTATGGGTTTTATCATAACAGTGCCATCAGTTTTCCATTAGTGAAATATTAATATGCATCTCTGAGGATAATTGGCCTGGTTGCTCTCATGGCGCAGACCCATGTGAAACAATCCTGTCTTACAGTCTGCTGCAGAACAAAAGAGAAGCAGGACGTCTTCATCCCCCTCCAGTGCAGGCTCTGATTGGCCGTGCTTTGTGGCGGGCACCTGGATCTGCACACTTGTTTGATGTGGCCCTTTTGGAGCACTCTGATGGCCCTGCTAAATTGTGGCTAATGGACAGGGCCTGCAGACACGGTGGCGCACGCTCACACCGGCACACCTGTTCTCTGTAGTGGAGCAGGCGCATTAGTCGCAGCCCAACAGGCCACTTTCACAGCAGCATTGTGCCCAATAAGGCCAGGTGCAACCGCACATCCACAAACTACAGCTACATTTCACTCAGGTACACAGTGTGGTACACAGTGTGGTACAGAGCACGTCTGTGAAAAGATCACATTTTCACAAGTTGTTATTCATAGTCAATCTGTGTCTTTATCTTACTTACATCCATTTTATATCATCAAGCTAAGTACTAATAGAAGAGTAACATACACATTAAGGTGGGAGGCAATCGCACTTGAATGTAGTTGGTTTAATCTATCACAGAGTTGCACTACACAAAATATACCAAAATCTCTGCACATTGATGGTACGTACTGAAACTAGATCTGCCTATATTAGATAATATAGAGAAGGACTAGCATAGTGCCGCAAAGCCCCTGTACACAAATTTTCCCATGTATTTGGGTAAAAGTTTGTCTCGTATGTCCCCATAGAAATATATTGCATAGGCAGCTCTTGAGGTCAATAGAGTATATGTCCACTGTGTGCTCATTGCGTTTAATTATAGAGAATTAATCAGGAGGTGTGTGGTTAGCATGCCAGTCATTGGTAGTTCTGCTCTGGCTTCTGAAAGTTGTGATAAGTGTTTATAAACTCATCACAGTGAATAATCAGGATGTTCAGAAAACATAAGGTAAGTGAGGAATAACTTTGGACCACTACAAACTCAGTCTATGTAAAAATCTTGGTATTTTATTTCATTTCACTTTCAATAAGGAAGCGCCTGTTTGTAGGGGTATGGGGGTGTTTTCTGTGGGCTGTGCAGGGGCAGGTCCACTGCCTTTGGGCCTGTCTCCACACAGCCACACTGCGAGGACGTTCTGTGACATGGGAGGGACTGGGGACGGCGTGTGGACAATGGCTATGGTGCGCTGCCAGAGGAAGTGATGAGCAGGTGGTCTGAGTGGGCTACAGCATACTCTCTGTTCACACCACTGCGGGCTGAGCTGTCTGTCTCTCCATTCACTTTTCATCGCATTTTTATTTGGACACATTTGGCATCAGACAAAAAATGAAAATATTAGGTTGGCATGATTGATTAAGGTTTTTTTTACTCATCTAAACCAATACAACTATAAAGTAGAAGGCTCGTCTTAAGAAGCAACGTTAACCTCACTGGTGTTTTAAGAAATAAGTCACTAGAGCAACTACTGAACACACTACCTTGCCCCTTACATCAAGAATGAAATATTGAGCTACAAAAAAACCAAAACAAAACAAAAAACCATCAGTGAAATCCAATGACACTCAAATGTATCCTGGGCAATAAAAAGATATAACCAGACCAGCGTGAATGATCTTTGTTAGTTTTTAGTTAAACTGACAAAGATCATTCTGCTACTGCTAAACAAATAATTGGATAATAAGCCATGTTTTGAGTGAATCTGTATGGTCCAAAAGTGTCACTGTTAAGGAAACCATACACCAGCTTGTTTGAGGTACCTTCCAAACTGGTCTGGTTTGCTTTACCTCTGGATTTTCTTTTAATTAGGAGCTAAAGCACTAGAGAGATGTCAGACACATAACAAAACATAAATCCAAAAAAATTCACAAATCTTACATAAAGAGATATAAAATGTGGCACTGAGGCATACAGAAGTTAATTAAAAGCAGAAGAAGCTGATAATACGCCATAAGAAATTTCCTGTTTACTCTAGCCATGTCTTACAGCGACATAAACTTGGAATTACTAATCATCTTCTTGTGAATTGCTGAGATCTGCCTGGTAATGAAAAAGTATAATTTAGATATGATTTATATGCCATTAAAACACGTGTTATGTTTGTGTGGTGTCAGTTGCTCAGGTAGCAGAGTCCTGCCCCTGGACCCGGAGCCCGGAGCACGGAGACACAACTCTGTTGGAGGTGGCCCCTCCAAAGTGCCAAGGCAGCCCAGAGCGTACCGTGCCAATCGAAACATGGCTATAGCTTCTTGAGGTAGCTTAAGGCCTCTGTTGTGTTTGTACAGAGCTGCTACACACAACTCACACCAGGGGGTCTGCATTCACCCCTCCCTCAGTAAACAGTCCATTAGCACAGCGCTCCGAGGTAAAGGCATCTCCCAGTGCAGTGGTGCCAGTGTGGCCCTAGCTGAGCAGAGGAAAAAGCAGCTAATTCTGCTCTTGTCCTTCCTGCATTACATACTATAGTCTGTTATAGGCAACCTACATGGAGCTGTGTGCACCATGTGCCAGCATTAGCCCAAATACATTTAGGTTTAGACCATTTGTTTGGTAAGACTGTATAATAACTACACCTTAAAAAGCCTTCATAAAGCATGAACACCAGACATAAAGGTGCACTATGTATCTCTTTGGTTGGGTTCATCACTTGGGTTTTTTATGGTAATGTCATTGCTCTGCCTGGAAGTGGAGGTGGTTTTAGAGGTCAAAAAAACAAAGAAAGACAAAGAAAAACAGGAATTCTGATTCTGAGCGAGGTTGCCATCCATAGATCTGACTGATAACTTGGTCTTGTTAGGTCTCATTGAAGATAGAAATGTTTAATACCATACTGTGAAACAGTCCATACAAAGCAATAACATCTCCATGGAGAAAAACATTCAGCCTCTACCAGAAGTAACACTATGCACCTTTAATTCATAATGAACAGTTAGCTTATTAAGAATGATGCTTAATAGCAACGCATTAAAACCCTAACTCCACTCCGACACACAGCTCCATTACAGTTTTCAGTTTTCCAGGCTATAACTTTATTTACACTTCTGTATTGACTTGTTTAACACTCACTATTCACCTGTTGACACGGCATGGGTGTTTTTCTGGCCACTGTTACCATGTGAACATGGCCTATATTGATCTGAGAGGTGCTTAGAGGAGCCTGGCCTTAGCTCCACATGAGATAAGAAGCGTCCACACTGACTGTTGTCCCGTGGAGCGTGACAGGATTTGAGGGGAACCGCTGCACCAGATGGAGATTGTTCCTTCATGGCTATTGTCAGTGGAGCATCTTGGAATGTGTCAGCTTTATCTGTGTCAAAACATCCCAAACACTTTTGCATGCGATTCCACAGCACCGGCCACAGCCTCGCCCATCTGTGCAAATGTATTTCGGCCGTACAGCATAAAAGAAGAACTTGCCAGAGCTCTGCTGCCAAATATGTGTGCATGTGTGAAATACTGAGAAATGCAGAGAGATTAACCTTGTGGTACTGTATATGTATGTGATGGAGTGAAGGTTATACTGATTAACTTCTAAAATACAATAATCTGATGGATAAAGATGTGCATTATGCATCAGGGATTACACTTTTAGCAGGCTAACTCGATTCACACCCTGCCTTCCTCCATTAGCCTTGACACATCTCATTTGTTACTGCATGTATGCCCCTTTTGAACCATTCATCAATGTAGGGTGACAAGACATCCTGAAAAATTTGTGACAGTCCCAAAATCTAAGATGTTGTCCCAAATCCCAAATCTGACCCTAAATGTCCCGAAAATTATGCTCAAACAGAATACTGAATATTTATTTTCTGATAAAACATTAAAAACTGTTTGTAGAGAGGTTGAGTCGACTGCATGCAGCCCTGACCGCTGCTGCTGGACGGTGGCTCTGTGCAGCACCAGCTTCAATCTATTTGGTTTATTTTTTGACGTTCTACAATTAGGCACGAATATGCACCGATAAGATAATTTTCATTCATTCAACATGGCTGGTGTACCGTAATGGTGTATGTGTCATCAGCGAGTCCCCTACATCAATGTAATGTGTAATGTAATGTAGACCAGCATCCAACTGGTGTCAACAAATGGATTTGGCTGAAGATTATAGTCAAAGCTCAAAGTCTTGCAGTAGAGTCATTGTTTGGGACGGTTCCATAACTGTTCCACCTGCCCCCTCTGACTGCACTGAGCAGAGAGGGGTGTGGCCCCCTCACTGGGCCTGGTCAAGGTGACCCTGCCTGGCCCGTCATGGCTGAGCTCAGACGCAGGGGGTCTGGGCGTATGTTCCTGCACTGGGCCCTGGGTACTTCCAGCTCAATGTGTCCCGGAGAGCAAACATCTGATGTCATTTCTCTGCACACAGCTGCCCCACATCAGGCTGAGGCCAAGGTGACCTGCCCTCCTGTCGAGAGGGGACTCTGCTAATGTCACCAGGTGCTCTAATACACTGCAAGTCTCTTCTCTACACAACTAAACATAAGGTTTAAATGGAAGCTTTTTGTTAACTTGACTTCATTTTTACACATTTTCAATATAGCTCAGCTTTTCAGTATAGTTTTAAACCGATTGGAAAACTGAAGTGAGATAATGTCGTAGTCTTTTGTGTGCATCACAAATGTATATAAAGCTGCTCATCATGATAACTCATGATATTCTTTTGTACGTTATTTGTTTTGGAGCAAAGTCTAACAAAGCGCTGCTCGTGTGACTCTAGTCATTCATCACTCCTACCTCCTTCTCCGTGGCTCTGGGTGGAGCTGAGCAGGTCCGTGGCAGGACAGATTGGGAAGTGTTCCGATCCCACTGGATCAGGAGGTGTGGACGAGGTGTGTGATGGGGGGTATGAGGGGTGGGGGTGTGGGCCCGCTGCAGGTCAGTGAGGTTGGCAGGCCCAGGCAGGCGGCTCCACATGGCGCAGGGACTGAGGGACGCAGACAGATGGCACCTGGTGGGTGACAAACAATTAACAAACCAACAAGAATAGCTGGATCGGCAGTATAGCCACAAGCACAGGAGATAGCAGAAGTGGTGCATCTGTGCTCAACACTTCTCTCTTTACTTTCCCTGTCTGCGACTTGTGTTTGCTATAACAGTAGCATTTTACCCATGTGTCTTTTTCACAAAAACACTCTCGTTGTCATGCCGCTATAGAGCGAGCTAAATAAAGCCGTGTTGAGCATATGCAGCCAGCATATGTTTCTGTTTATTTCAGAGCACTTTGGAGATAAGAAGTGGGGGATCTAAATGCACTATGAATGTGTGCAGTTAATATTTGTTCAAATGTAACCTCTTATTTACAGATGAATGAAACCACCGCTGAAGGAGCAGTTTCCTCTGGTCAAGGTGAGTGTGACTCCAGCCTGCAGTCATTGTGTCTGTGTGTGTGAGGTGACCTACTATTCTGACCACTCGACTTTCAGAGTTTTTTCATTGTTTGAGATTCCTCCAGGTTTTCATTTCAGAACATTGTTTTGATTTATTGGACATAAAACATAAATCTTAAAGATTTTTTTCCTCTACATAAAGGCCTAGGCAAATTAACTGCCCAATTCACAATGATTGTATATTATTAGTTATTGTTAAAGTACTTAAAATAATATTGATCTGATGTCAGTTATGTGTGACAATAAAGTAACAATAAAGATACAAATTATAATTTATCAGCAGAAACACCAGTATTTGAAGTTGTCTGTCAACAGCCCCTTTTTATTTCGAATGGAGTGGGCCGACTTCCCACGGGCTCTCCGAGATGTGACACTTTGGAGATGGCGAAAAGGAGGAGGTCGTGGAAAAACATTGGCACACATACATGGATGCGCGGTCACATATTAGCACATTTCAAGCCAATGCGTGCACACTTCCATTTTTAGGACTCCATCCCAATGCTCTTTTAACACACGCTTCACATATCCACAAAAGTTCTCCAACAAAACGAATCCACGAGTAAAGCATCCACACCTATTCATAGAGTCAACAATGGGGTCTGAATGTGCATAATGGATGAAACACAGAATGTGACATCTCCTAGAATTCATCAGCTGAATATTTGATGCGCTGGAGTTTCACCTGAGAGCAGAACATATGACCCAATCAAAAGTTAATGTGCTACACGCAATCTGTTGAAAGGATGAAGTGATGGAGGAAAGGCGGAGGCTCAAGTCGGAACTCACTTCTGAATTTAAAAGTTGTCAAACATTCATCCTGGTATTGGTGCCAACCTTATGCTCGGGATTTCAACTCAGTAGCATTAGCCTGTTCATTGTATTAATATATTTCAGTTACCCACGTGTTTTGTACAATTACACCTACAAGTAACCACACAGAACAGTAAAAATATGACAGAATTACAACTATGCAATTAATATATTATTTCTGAGAGATAACATGTTCTAAATCTGCCAGTAAGTATTTCTCCTGATAAGTAAGTAACACTTTACACATAAACAAAGAGAAGAGATCTAATTCAGTACAGAAAAAAAAAAAAAAAAAAACATCTGTTGAACTGTTGTCAGATCTGCTTTTGTTTCATTCTTTCATTATTTTACAATGATTATGGCAGCTGTATCTTTGAATGTGCTGAAAATAAATCATGTCCGATCTAAGGGTGCTGAAGTTACTCTACTGTTTTCCACGGAGCATCTTATCGGAGACACTTTGGAAATATGTGGTCTATGTGTGATCCCAGGAGCACTCAGCCAGACCTGTTCCAGACTCAGGGCTGCTATTTGTCACAGGGATGGTTAAGGGCTATAGGTCCAAACAATCAAACAAGAGCATCTCATGTACTTTTGCCCTCTAGCAAGGAGAGGTCCACTCCCAACACATACCGTCCTAGGGTATGTATTAAAGTTATGGTCTATTTTATATCCACCAAGTTTCCCTCGGAGACCTGCATCATGTTGGAGAGGGCTCCGCAGGCTGTGGCTACTGTGAAAATGAACTCTTTTAAACTGTGGTTATCTGATACAAGTGGTTAGTGTGTAGGTGAGGGGGGGCCTGCAGGTGTGACTACTTGGAGAGTAGTTGTTGAGTTAAGACAAGAGCAGACAAAATTGGATTAAATTGTGTGTGTCAGTTGACTGTGGGGAGGTAATGAGGCTGCTCTCTGCTGCTAAAGGTGAAGTGAAATGGGAGCAGTGCGTGGCAGCGTCCCTGTGGCACACTGATTACTGTTTCCTAATGTGGGGCTAATGGGATGTCAGGGGGGGCCGGGCCCTGACAAGAGCCCTGTTCAGAGAGTACAGCTGAGCAGACACTAGCACTAGAGCACACTAACCCAGGGGGGCATGGATGAAGGCCGCGATACAACAAAGTGTCACAGATTTTAAGGTTCTAGCATAAACAAACCTGCAGTGTATGAATTTTACTCAGGTCAGTGTGCAGACCTCATGTAATGATGGCACTTCCTTTTTAAACGTCAGTTGCCATTGCATCAGTGAAATGTTGCATACGGTTACGTAGGTCTACTGCCAGCATCAGCTGCTCCCTGTATATTTGATGAGACTGAGAGGAGAATGGTGTTGCAGTGGGTCATGACAATTGCAAGGAGGCAGCTCCTGATGATGAAACAAAAAGAGAAGCGAAGGTGGCCCCAGGGTCCTGTATGGATAAGGGGCTCCTCTGACCGTGCACATGTACTCAAGAGGTGCTAAGGTGGCTGCAGCCCCCTCTGTTCCACAACATTACTCAAACATGCCAGACAACTTTACACATAGCACAACTATATAGCTCATGCTTAAGAAAAAAAAAAGTGTGTCACAAATATACGACCTGGGGCATGCATATATAGAGTTTAATAACACAAGTTGCAGATGGGAATACATTTATGAAGTCTGCTCAAGGCATATGTGTGTGCTGTAAAGACTTTCAAACTCAATGCTACTCAATGTTCCGTCTATTACTGTATGCAATGATGGTCCAAGAACTGTAGAACCAGACCCCAAATGAAATCAAAGAGCACCCTCACACTCTTAAATAAAGAACTATACTTCATTAGGAGTAAAATATGTATGAAAAAATAGTATATATATGGAGTAATGTGTGAAAAGTACTACCCACATCTGATCACTTGCATCATATGAAATATTGATGTACAACTAATGTAAACAATAAAAAAAAAAAAACCTAAACAGAGCTTTGTGGCCCACAAGATCACTCTTTACATAATTCAAATATTCTTGCCATGGTAACAATGCTACAGCAGTAATTCTTTCACTGGGGGCTGATGTACGGTTGCCTAGAAGTTCAAAACACATTTACGTCTATGTCAAACCATTCAAAATAAAATTTAAAAAAAAATCTGAACATTTTCTCAACATGACCAACAAGAAGAAAAAAACATTTTATAAAAGTTGAACCCCCCAAATTAGTGGGTTCATTGGTAAGAATAACCCTTCAGAAAACTTTTACCAACTCTTCAAAACTTATGTTTTGTGGTTAAATGTCCAGAAAATATATGAGGAATACACAATTGTGAATGTTTACAACCAAGGGCAACTATGCATTAACAGTGAAAAATGTCCTCATGGTTAGAGATAACATATTTGAGGTGTAAAGGTGCATGTGCCTTTAAACACATGATTGACTGTGGATTTGAACTTTTACATCTATGTCTTCCATTCCCTACAGGCATAAATATTAATGTGATAATTACATCAATTTGTAAAAATCTATCTGTTGCATGGATATTTTAAGGCTCAGTAAATTATTAGGAGAATACCTATTATCAAAATATTTGGTCATTTGCTCCACAGTTTATTTTAAACAAACAACAAAAGAAAAAAAAATCTACAGTGGTCCAAAGCTGCCATGTCGCAGATCCACTTTACATCTTGAGCCATTTCAGCTAAAAATGCACTTTCTTATTTAACACACTCAACTGATTTCCTGATGTACCCCAAATGCTCCAATAACTTTCATTCTCTGAACACATTCTTATCTTATATTGGTGCTTCCTATCTGTCAATAGTCTATTCTGAGAGGTGCTGTTTATACAGTGTCAGTGCTGTGTGTATGTGTGCTGGAAAATGATGAATGGTGCGTTAGGCAGACCAGTGGGATCTGTGTGGAAGGAGATTGCACCTGTCCTCTCTGTTTTGTTTGGTTTATTGGCAGCGTGCACATTCTGGATCTCACAGTTTCTCAGGTACATTTGCGTCCATGAGCGCCCTGAACAGCACTGTGATTGTCTATGTGGCTCTGGCCATTATTCATAATGGAGAGACTGGCGGGCCGGCCAGCTCAGCCATCGCTCCTGCACTATCAGAGAGCACATAAAGGAGGCAGGTGTGAGAGGAAATGAATGTAAATCCATCAGTCTTATTAGAGCTACGCTCCCACCCAAAATAAAGAGCCCCTCTCTCTCACCCATCGGCACTGTGCAGACGCTCCACCTGCGATCGCCACAGCACACACCCTCACTCTGAGCTGTGCAGTGTGCAGGTGCATCATGGGTACACTGTCCATTAGACTCCTGCTGTGAGCACAGCCAGCAGCGCCACTAACAGCTTTACCTCATCTGCCTCTGCTGCCCCCTCGAGACAGGACTCACCTATTTGAAACACAGCAAAAAGCCATTCAATACAATGGATTTTTCTTTTCTTTTTTGTATTACCTAGAATTACATTGTCAGCAGAACTTTACACTGGTATTTTTTGTCAAATATAAAAAATAAATAAAAACAACAGTATCAACAGTGTAGGGATTAGTCCATTTGATGAAGGAATGTTCTGCTGCAAGGATGACTTCACAGAGAAAGTGTAAAGTGTAGAGGAAGAGTGAATGAAGAGGGCTGATTACTCATTTTCTTCATAAGATGGTCAACTATTCTGTTTAGTGTACTTATAAATCCTGTTATATTTATATTGTCTCTATCCAAACCTTAACCCATACTCTCTGACTGTATGAGACCACTTAACCAGTTATTTCATTTGAGCCACCAGTTACAGCTGCTGTGCTGTTTGTTCAATGCTCATGCAGAAAGACTGATGCAGTGTGTCCAATTTAAAATCTGAAATCAAATCAGTCCCAACTTTTGAATGACTGACCATCATCATCTGATTCACACATTATCTGTCCAAGAGACGGTGCATATTTATTTCCAGAAAGTGTTTACATCAAGTTTGTCCTGTTTTTAACTTTGTTTGAAAAAAAGTGTCTTGGCGGACACACAGCACACACTGGTGGCTGCAGGGAGCCAAAAGCACTTTATTTCTGTTTGGAAGCCTGTGTTTGGCAGCGACTGTGGGCTGTGGTGCTTGGCTTCGCTCCTCTGACATCTTCTCCTCTTGAGTGTGTACATATGCATTTAAATATGTTTAAAATTACTCTGTGTCTTTCCCTCTTCAAACTACTGCTGTTATAGTTTATTTATCATGAAAAGATACAGAATACAGTTCATGATGAGCATATTTCAGAAAGCAAAACTGTGCTATTCCTATGATTGTCCATTTTACTTTGTGATTGTATGGACATTGTTGTCATAGTACACACACTATTTAACACAGACATTTGCTGTCTGTGGATAGGGTTAGACTTAAACATGCACTATATAATAGACAGTGAGCAGTCATATTCAGTGAATGACTGCACAACACATTCACTTTAACACAACAATTTATAAATATTTGTAAAAAAAAATCCTTATTTATATAATACACTGCAGTTTTAAGCCTATTTGAAATCTCATGTGGCTCCCTTCTTGTACCTAGTAGATGATACACGCATAAGGCAGTGAGGGCCAGAGGTGGACAGCAACATGTCCCGAATGTGCTGGAAAGGAGCAGCAGAGGCCAGCAGAGACTAGGGCACCCTGGGGCGCCCCAAAGCAGCACAGCGCTCTAGAACCACCACAGACTGGCATAGGATCCTTGGCAGCTTCATCTCATCTCATCCCCATAACAACAAGTTGTTTTTTTACTTTAGATGAAAATTTTTCCCTATATATAATTATATACTGTAAGAGTTTTGCAGATGTGGGCTTATAGAGCTATAGAGACATAGACCATATCAGCTGTCTGCAAAAATGAGCCAGCGTTATAGCGCCCAAATAACCAAATAAAGCTAACTAGCTCCCCCTTCTGTTGAACCACAGATTCTCATAAAATACTTTCAATACACTTCATCTGTTTATACACACACGCA
>KN488799.1:17440-37487 GCA_000787155.1 Scartelaos histophorus | reverse complement strand
AATAAATAAATAAATAAATACAAGTTAGTTATTCAATTCTGTGCAGCTGAAATTGTAGTGTATTACAACAAAAACATCCCAAATCTCATTACGTTTACAAAGAAAATGAGGACAAGATAAATACTGAGCCCCAAAATATTTTGTTCCATCTTTCTTATACTGAACTTTAAGTTGATATAATTGTTACAGGCCTACATGTAAGGACATAAGGAAGTTAATAAGCAAGTATGGGAAGAAAGCAAGCAAGGAAGCAGATGGGGGGGTAAGAGGTACTGTTTACCCAAGGCCCTGTTCAGAGAGGGACCCCTTTCAAATACAGTAATGTGCACTTTTATTTGGACATGTAGCCCACAAAGATGATTTTCACTTGTTACACTCCTGCTGGTGTTATTGCAAAGGGTGTGTTTGCAAGTGCTCTGGTTTGGTCCTGGTTTGAGCCCATGTCCTGATGCAGACTTGGTTTAGTTCAACCCGTTTTACCCAATGTAAAATATGTGATTTCATGTAAAGTATGTTAACAACATGAGCAAAAGTACCAACTGTGTTCACTGGTATGCTGGTGGCTCTAAACTTTTGTTTGGACTAGAAACTGTCACTTTGTTTACATGTGGGTTTTGCAGAGTTGCAGAACATGTCTCACAAACACCTATCTGTCTGTGTTTGCCTCAGGGGAGCAGGCTACACTATTTAAATGGAGAAGCAGAATAAGAAACTATATCTCCACTAAGGTGCCATGTCAAGTCCTTATAATACTGAAAGTGTGTTGAACCCCACAGAGGAAGTAGGCTAAATTACATTATTTATAATAAACCTCTAGATCCCATTCTAACATTAAGTTTATCTATAAATGTGTTGTATGATAAGGATTGGTGAGACCTGATTTTGTGGCATATTAGTGGCTTTGAAATCCTTCCTGACAGCAGTGGTTTTAGCTCTGGGAAAACTCAAGGTCAGTCCCCTGGTTGCTTGGAGACCAACGTTTGTAGAACAAGGATTCAGTCCATTCAGACCAAGATCAGTGGAGTGGGAATCGGCCAGTACAATAAAAACACTGTTTATTAGATCTGTGATATTTAGTATTCATGACACAAACAGAAATGAGAACAAAAATGATTCAGTCCACAATAAGAGTTCATAATAGAAGAAAGAGATGTATATTTGCATTTAGTCAATATTCTCAAAAAGCCTGATATCTTCTTGCAAAATTCTAAAGACAGTATGACTATCTGTTGAAATCTGCATGGAGATAGATGAGTTTTATGCTGTACTGTCAACATTACAACCAACAGAACAACATTTCTCTGGTAGAGTTTGAAGATGGAAGAGTAAAGACCCTTGTTTTTAAGTTTTAAGTGCAATAAGCAACCAAAATAAAATAAATACATTTAAAAAAACATGCTTTAATTTGAGCATATTCTTTGACTAAACAGTTACATATTGCATTAAGTTTCATGACTCTGTTTTCCTCATTGTAGTGTCTTACCCTATGAGTATAGGTCACATGGAGCAGTAAAGGCTCAGTGTCCATGGCATTGTGCGCTCAGTGACGTGCTGCTGTGCTCTCTAGCACAAATGTAATTACAGGCTGACAGCAGCAAGGGCCCCAACAAAGGGCCAGTAATCAGTAGTTAGAGTCGTGGCATGCAGCTTGTGACCAGGACAGAGGCAGTAGTGCTGAAAAGTAATTAAAGTCACCCACAGAGAGAAGCCATGCAAAGAGCGCACTTCTGCCTGATGTTATGCCTCCTCCTCCTCCCACCTCCATCTCCTCTGCCTCTCTGCAACTTTCTCTCCATCCTTTCTTATTGTTTCTTGTCAGTTTCCTCTGTTGTGCACACACCCTTTACTATTGTTCTCTTCACTGCACCTTCCTCTAAAGGCCTTTATTTTGTCCATCATTCCTAAAGTGTGTGGACACTTTTGTCTTCTGTCTCTGAACCACTTTCACCTGTTGAGGCTTTGAAAAAGAAATCCAACACATGATTTTATAAACAAAATACAGCAAAAAAGAGAGTCTAATATGCAATATGTTTCATCTCATTTTATCCTTATTACTTGTTGGATGGTTGGTTTATTATCATAGCAATAGGAGTTTCAAGAAAGATGCTTAAGTTTAAAGTCTGTGTTTGAGAATTTGTAACAGAACCATGACTGCATTTTAGTGTGCGTTTTCTATCCATCATTTTTGCTTAATTACATTTCCAATGTTATGTGTTACAGTCCAATTTTGAATCCAGTAGTGGTAAAAGTATTCACTTTTGTTGTTACTTAAGTGAAACCTCAGATACCAGATAAAAAAACCCAAAAACAAAACTGAAGTAAAAGTAAAAAAAAATCTACACAAAGAAAAAGTATTAAAGTACCTGTATAAATATGTACTTTACAACTTTTACTTTGTTATGTTTCACCACTGTTTGAGTCCAAGTAGGGGCACAATAATGTCCAAAGGTGTTTCCCTCTTTATTGGCATCCTGTGGAAAGATGGAGCTTATCCTCAGCTAAGTCTATGTGCTATGTAAAGTATTGAAAGATTATCCTGCTCACTGCCCTGTGCTCGTAGAGAAGGGGGAGAGAGGGGGTAAAGAGAGGAGGAAGTCACCGGTCACTCTATCCTCTTAAAGCCTCATGTGTTTGGCTCAGTTTGACATAGTCCGCTGTCACTGCTACTGTAATAAAGTGCTAACCCAAATGTTAAAAACATAACATCCAATTTATGTTCAGTTCAGTTAATTCTGTTTTTTAAAACAGACATTGACACTTGTAGATTCCAATTTGGACAACATGTAAAGCCAGCTCTTATCAAACTTCCAAAGCTCAATTTTATCACAAGTGACTGGAACTTTGTTATTTTAGTGCCCGAGTCAGGAATACACATTGTGTTTCAGTTTTACACAGCTAAAATCTGGAACAATCTTCTTGAAGAGGTAAGACAGACAATGTTTGAATCCAGGCTCAAAACTGCTCTGTTTAGCTGTTTATATGAAAATGTTTTTATTCTTCTCTTTTAATGTCAATTTTATGATGGTTATTGATTTTATTTTTGTATTGTGAGTTTATTGTCTTTCCTATCCTGTACTGCAGATTTTCATTGCGAGTATGAACCATCATAATTGGTGAATTGGCTCAGAGTGACCCTTGTGAACATTTCTTAATATATAACACTGTGATTAACAGGCTGCTGCCCCGGGGTGTGCACAGGCCAACACCATAATGACAGATAAGTCACCAACTGACAAACTGACAAATCATAACAGGAAGTCCCAGTAGCTGTATCAACCAAGAGGATTTTGACAGTGGTGACTGTTGTGGCTAAAAGCTGCTTTTAAATGGTCAGGGGCTTGAAATCCTCAGAAGACTGCAGCCTCCACAGCTCAGTATGTGCAGGATTCAAATGACTTCCTTTAACCTGTAATGGATTCACAAAACAAGTCCATAAAATCACGCCTTTATTGGATCATTCTTCTGTGGGGTATTTGAATCTGTCCACTAATCACTCAGTTGTGACTAAAAGCATGGTTTTAGAAAGAATTACCTCTTTGGTTTCCACCTGAGATCAGATGACCACCTGGAACACACAAGGCCTTTTCTTTTACCCACTGAGATGCAGAACTATAGTGGGATAAGGTACCTTGGCATCTTCAGCTTTGGACTTTTGTTTTTTTGGAACTTTTTTTAAAAATAAATAATTGTTTTCTTTTATTTTAGATTTGAGATATTTTATTTTATAAAAAGTTTAAATTCCGCTCTTTCCAGTACTTGCTGAATAAACATACTACATACAGTTCCACAACAGTGATATCTTTGGTTAATGTGTGCATTTAACCACAGTGAAAAGCACAGATTGGATAACACAGCCCATTTCCTGTGTCAGAGGTGCACTCACAGGTAAATGGACCAACTATATTCTCTGCAGGAGACAGTGGCCCTGTGGTGGGGTTTTATGGCTCTATCCTTCAGTGTGGAGTCTCTTACACAAACATGACATTTTATCTGCCCGGTTACCACTGGCCTTTATGTGAGCTTTGTGTATGGCATTAGTGTGCAGTGGAAAGGTTTAAGAACAGCCTGTTTACAGCCTGGTTCTAGGGGGGTTCTGGTCTTCAATGTTTTAGACATAGTGAAATCTGCAGGATCATAGAAGACAAATGTTATGTCTTTTCATCTTTGTCTCTTTAAGGGTCCAAAACAAAATAATCATACGTTATATACTGTATATTATAAGCCTTAAGCCTGACATTAACAAGTGGTACATAAAGTTTACTTAGGTCTGTTAGGCTACTTACTTATGTTGTGTAGTAAAGAGACATGGGTGTAATGTATGGTTAAAACTGCTCCAATAAATCAATTAATTTCTTTAGTCACTAAAAGGGAAGGATCTGGCTGCAGACCTCCACTCAGAGGAGCCATCCCACAGGTCACAGAGGAGGACCCTCTTACTGGCTTCAGCAGATCTCTAGAGTGAACAAAAGTCATGCCAAAAGAACGTTAAAGTCCGCTCTGGCCACTGTTTTCAACATACAAAAGTTAACATTGTTTTACACTGAAGACAAGCCCAAACCCTTTTCCTGACCATAACTGTTACAGACTCAAGCCTAATCTTAACCAAACACATTCACACATGTTGCAACATAAAGCTCATTTCAAACTAGAAGTAAAATCTAAAGGTGATTAAATGTTCAGTGACCTTTAACAGACAAGAAACTAAAGCAACAACTGATAGAAAGTGTAGGCAAATTAAACAATGTAAATAAATAAAAAATGTTGAGGGACATGTCGGGAGATGCATCCCGGTGGAGATGCGGGTTTATTTGAAAGAAAAAATCTAAATTTAAAACACTGCCATCTAGTGGACACACGGTTAATTATTTGATAAAAACAAACGTGTATAAATGTTGAAAAGTTCCCAAGTTATACTGTGAGTCACTATAAGGCATTTTTCTTTTCATCAAGATCAGTGTTTTGGGGGATAGCGGCGAATCTCCAGGTCCTCATCACTGACACTTGCTCCTTTGTCTGTGCTGAAGAGTCTGTTGACCCAGAAATCACTCAGATAGACTTGCCTCCTGCAGTGGTGCATAAGAATGTTAAAACTAAAGAGTCCAAACTTAAAATCTACTTGTATTTACTCGTTTTGATGGCTGGTCAAAGCATCTATGTATACATAGATGCCTTGGGTATTGATATTTCACTAAAGCCATGATTTTTTCTTCAAGAAACGATTTGATTTGATTTATTCTCCCCTCTCCACTAAAAATGTTCTGCAAACTACACATCATAGTCAAAACGTAAACGATTATTCAGTGTCATATTTAACCCACTGAGGGAAATCTTAGGGAGAAACTCTTAACATCATTTGGCATCAGGGATTTCAAAGCATCCGTGCTGCATGGTTAAATTGCATTGTCAATGCAATTTCGAAGAGGAGAAAATAAAAATCTATTTTCTTCTAAACAAATCGATTTGAACTTCAAATTCGATTAATTAATTTACGCCTTACTGTCTAGCTCGCCAAACTCTTATCATATGCCTATTTACTATGATAACTGGAGAAAACATTACGTGGCAAATGAGCTTTTAAACTAAAGGTTTAATTAATCCTATTTTGTTAGTTTTACCTGTGAGCTGCAATTCTCATATTGTCCACGGGAGTGCAGCAGAGATCATGCACCGTGCGCTCACTTGGATGAATCGTGGGTAGGCCCCGTGTTTGTGACACAGATCAGAATACCAGCCACTTTACAAAGCATTTGAACTTCTGCGAACCACCGTGAGACCTCCGAGGGCATCTGTTTTCCAAAATAAATCTGGTCACAGTTGTTTAAATGTTGAGAGAGTTTCCATTGCACCAGGACATTGTTTGGATGTCAGTGATTTCAGGGAAGTAATAACAGGTGCTTTTGAGCAATACATCGTCGTCCTCATTTCAAACAATGTACGTAGGCTTCATTACAGTCTTATTAATAGAGCATTTACAGACCTGCTCAAAGATATGTGTGTGAAAGAGGATTTCTGGGTTAACAAATATGTTCATTTCTGGGGATTTCATTAGTAAGTAGAAAGGGTGAGTTAAGTGTAACATTAAAATCCCCAAATAGGGAAGCTTAATTTTTCACAATATCAGTAGTTTTTGACACCACAGACTTAACACAGTCTATTATTGAAATCTTTGTGAAAAATAGACTAGATCTGGAAAAAAAAAATCCCACAGTAAATAATAGAGGTTCTTTTAAATAGCCTATTTACTACTTTAACATGACTGTGATGAGGAAAAAACTTTGTATCTTGAAGAAAAAATGTATGAAGCCCTGCAAGTTTTTGGAATACAGACAATGACTTATTCTGGTTATGGTAGATATGGACAAGGCCGAGGCCTGACCTGGTCAGAGACCAGCAGCCTCTTGAGTTTGCTCTCTCCAGTCATCCCTTCTGTCTATCTCCCCCTGAACATCTCCTCCTAGAGCATCTGAGCTCTGAGTATTTATACAGAAATACTTGCACACATAGCAAAGCAGGAAACAGACTTGTGCTAATTATCTTACCTTACATTTGAGGACAGGTAGGACAACACAGAGTTTCCTTTGGGGTGAGGAGAGTGTTTGTTGAGCCTTTACACATGATGTGTGTAAAATCCCTCAGTCGTCCAGATATAATCCATGGCAATAGGAAAATAAATTTGTCAACTGGACAAGAGTTTATTAAATAATTTACACATGATGCTGACTGGTCTGGTCTTGGGTAGAAATCACCTTCATTCATACAAAGACAGTTTAAGAGAAAATTTCTTCTGAATACAAATTTCCATCACAAATAGATGTATTTAAATATATTTTGATTCTATTTCTTTCATATGTCATATGTTAAATAATTTATGAAAACACTACAACTCAAACAAGGTCACTGTAAATCAGGGAAGAATGTGACAAGGGTGTTAAAACCGGGGAATGTACGTTATGAGGAAGTCCACCTCTTCCCCTGAATACATTATAATGGTTAGGTAAGCTGCATGATGGCATATTAGGGAGTTTACACGTAGGGTGAAACATCTCTCTGACAGGTCCTGTTAGTACATACAGTGTATAGGATTACTGAAAATGCAACTCAATCAAAATCCAACTCAACATGGCCTACTTTTAGTGACTCTTGGTTGGGCAATCACTAACATGACAAGGTCCCAGCAGGACAGACAGAAACCAGGCTCCCTAGCTGATACATTTTCTGCTCTATATAATACTACTTCAGTAATTATACTCTAGGCATCCAAAATGAGTGTTTCAGGAATAAATATTTTGTGTATAAACAACTAGCAAAATGAACTAGTAGCTTTATTTATTATTTGAAAGTGCATTGTTTGACTGGTGGGGATGTTATTGCTTTATGTTGGATCTTCCACAGAATGGCATTCAATTGCTCTTTTTATAAACCACACAATCTTAGTATGAGCGGGATCACCTTCCACAGATCTGATCTGTCACTTCCTCTGGTAATGTCCATCAGAAAAGCTGCATATTACACCTTTAATGCTGTAACAATAGACTGACATTTCTACCAAATGATATGATCTTGAAAGCTAAAATGCATTGTTTAAATAGGAACTCGAAATGCCATATTGTACATTATGGATTTACTTATTGCATGATACTAAGCTTGTGTTTATAAAGGACACACATTATCTTTGTTGTTCATTAAGTCTAATAACATTAATCTTATAAAGCCATTTGAATCCTGCCCTAATTCATATACGCACACAGTGAAGCAGGTATGTACTTCACTTACACTGGGATTACGCAAGCCCTGTCCAGTCATGCCTGTGGTAGTCATAACATGGGGAGGGTGGAGACATGCCAAGCTCTTATAGGTCCAACTATGATTCACCAGTTAACGTGGCATGTGATAAAAAACAAGAGGTATTTTTCTCTAAACTGCATCCAGCTTTTGATTACTTGACCTATAGATATGTTTCCAGGAAAGACCTTGAACTCCGATTGACATTTGAGTGAAGGGGTAAATGGCACACTGCAGAAAGGTCATTGTTAAGTGCAGAGATGGTGAGAGGATTCCTTATTTGAAGCAATGTAAGAAATATCATGGAAAACTGAAAAACTTGAATGACCTATGGATGAAATTTCTCTTTAAAGCTAAAGGTTTAAAGGTGTAACTTTTCTAAAGGAAAACCCACCCCACACCTAGCTTATGCCATGTCATGAATCTGATATGTTTAAAAAAAATCTTTTTTTCCTCTCTTACTTTTTTCACAGGAGTTTTTATTGCTACAAAAATACCTTGAAAAACATGCATTCTTACTGTGGCGCAGATCTAGCTTGCAACTTGGCCTAGTCACATCAGGAGATGGAGATAGTTAACATCTCCATAGTGATAAGCAGATGGAGGAATCTCTTCCAAAAAGTTACAGTGCACCTTCAAAAACATTTAAGTTATGCATTGGACTGGTAATGTCCAGGTGAAGGGAAAAGAAGGGTTAAACAAAGTCAAGTGATTATGAAAATGTGTTTTTTATTCAACAGGATCACACATAAACATATATACATATTTACAGTCTATACAATGAATATACATACATTATCTTGTGTAACCTGTAGGACCACGAGTCTATAGGTTGTGTCACTAATAGATTATGTCACAGTGCAATAAGAAGTCTGTGCACCCGTGTCAGTTAAATACACCACAGAGATGCATGTCCAACTATAATGTACATCTAATGAGACTACTTCAACTACAAATATATTTTCACAAGTTGGTTCTGTCTGACACCAAATGTGGATGAAAGTGAAGTGTTACGTATCTCATAGAAGCCATCTATGTGAGAAATTAAATAAGCATTTCTCAGATGTGCTAGACTTGACAGTACCAAAACAAAACTGAAGCCTGTGAAGCCGAACGTCACTGAAATGCAGCTTCCCCGAGATCATAGCACATCGCACATCATTGTCACGGCGTTCTTGACTACGCCCCAAAGAATTAACAGCAATAAAAAGTATTATAAAGTCTACTGTAAAAGTCCCATTTGGAGGTGAAACGGTCACAACAGATTCTTCCAGCTGGGGTCAGACCACAGCTCAAGTGTTGAGTCACAAGAAACATCAAATAGGACCAGACCTGATTCAGAGTTTATACAACACAGTGATACAAGCCTCACACTCAGCGCTGTTCATACAACCCAGCACAACAGAAAAGAACAGAGCTGCTCCAATCTGCTTCATGTGACATGAACTATCTACTGACACAATGACTCACTGTAGCATATTAGTTCCATTTACCAGGGAATTTGTTTTACATTTGCCAAAAACAGACAAAAGTTATATTTAGAGTTGTTTCTGGATGCATTTACACACATGAAACATTGACATTGAGGCCTGTCCTCCTGCTGTGCTTGCTGCATGTGGCAGTCTCTCTATCAGAGTCTTGCGCTCGGAGCTTCTGTGTGAGTGTGAGGTTGTAATGCCCTGCTCTGGCTCTGGTCAAACTGCCACATTCAGAGTAACACATCAGTCTGTGCGACCAGTTCCTCTGTCACAGACACACTGTGAGTCAGACTGTGGAGCCTGCAGCTCAGCAACCCACTGTCACCAGTCTGCTCCTGTCATCTGCTCCTGTCTGCTTCTGTCTGCGCCTGTCATCTGCCCCTTGGCGTGTCCCTGGTCAAGATGTAAAGTCATTGAGACACTTTTAGCACCAAAATATATTATAAAAAATATACACTTAGAAACACAGTGAAAATCATTGTGAAAATGCCCTTAGAAAGTAACACAAAGACAAATACAGTACAGTGGATATTTCCAAAACGCTTGAGGTTGTATTTACAGACACCAGTCACAGACAGGGATCTGAAAAGTGCCAATGTAAAAAAACAACAATAGATCCCTGTGAATGAGTTTTTTGGTCCCTCAGCCTTATACGAGTCCATCAACAGAACAGATCTTCGTCTCTCTCCACATTAAACGATGGCACTGTCTGCTCCGCTGACATCACTTCCTGTTCTGTCTGCAGTACTTCCTGTAGTGATGGTGGATGGTGGAACCAGGGGTGGGCGAGCAGCTCTGTTGCGGTCAGTCTCTCAGACGGCTCTCTCCTCAACAGACTCTGCAGGAGACACTTGGCTTTGGGGGACAGGCCCTCGGGCACACAGCACTGGCCCCGCCGGATCTTACAGAACAGGGTGGCAGGGTCTGGGTCGTGGAAGGGGTAGCGGCCCACCAACATGGTGTACAGCATCACCCCCAGGCTCCACATGTCCGCCATTTTACCAGAGTACGGAGCAGTGCCGCTCAGAATCTCTGGACTGACGTAAGCTGGGCAGCCATGTGTGTCTGACATGGAGTCATTCTTTGGGTTTTCCAAAACACGGCAGTCCTCGAGGCTTTCAAGTCTCACCTGAGTCCTGTAAAAACAAACAAAAACAAAAACAATTGAATTTAATTCAAATTCATTTCTGTTATATTAAAATGTAAGACACCTATCAAAGTACTCATAAAGAAATGTGTAGCAAACAACAGACTATTGGTACAGTTCAAGTAATGATGACATAATGTGAAACATGTCCGTGCAATTTGAATGTCATCATGGAAAAACAAACTTCCTCTGTTTCGCCCTGAGCCACACGTTCTTCAGTGGACTAAATCACTCTCACCAGACTCCAGTGAACTCCAAGTAGCCCAGAGTTTGAGACACAGAGCTGCATAAGCAAGTTCCAGTATAAACACACATACAGTACAAACACAGGACCCCCCCACAGCCCCTCCCCTCCCCTCCCCTCCCCTTCTCTCTGCTCACACACACCACTATATTTAGACATGTTAATCACCAGGAGCACATTTAGATCTATGAGAATGTAGAGGACAGCACACAACTTTATCTTTACTGCATTTGGACTATGGAAAATTTAGCTGGAAATACAGCGATTGCATAAGAGGATTTTTTCTACACACTGGCTCAATAGATCAGACAAATTAACTGTTATAAAATAGTTGATCTTGAAGCTGGATCATTAATCTATTTTGAGACATCACGGAGTTGTTAGATATAGATGACACCAGAGTTGTTATAACAGAAGAAGCATAATATTTGAACACACAGATAGTGGCGCTGATAAGTGCGATAGCGACAGAAATGGAAGAAGAGAAATCGAGTTGGAGGGTGGAGAGAGTGACTCATCCTGGTGTTGAGAGTACATATCTTCTCTCACTCCTCTCCAGCCCGGGCTATCTGCACCTGGGCTCCACACTCGCGGCGCCAGCCATCCCATAATTACCCTCAAATGGCTGTTGCCACATCGGTGACGCACGGGAAGGCTGGCCCGGCAGTGAAGCAGCATGCCTCACACAGCTAGTCACCTTCCCTAAACTGGCTCTCCAAGTGCTGCCAATGGGGACTCATTTCTGTCAATGTGATGTGTCTTTATCTCATGATCTGACCAGAGATGTGCAGCCCTGGCACAGACATTGCATCACATTATAATTGAAGGTATGAAAAGAAAAAATACTATGACATAATATGAGGTCAGAAACAACAACACAAAATACATGCCTTAGTCCATTTTAGAGAAGGAATTGACATAACTTTAAACTCTATAATCCAAGCTATTATCATTATTATTACTATTATTATTAAGCCTAAGTAAGAGAGTTACATGACATCACCATTAGAGGACAATCTCTTTCAAGTTAGAATAAGATTTTGAGATAATGCCAAAAAAACCTACACATGGAAAAACCTCATCATGATTGTGAAAGTGCAATGCGGACGTAGATGCGCTCATATATGGACAGGCACAAGCTTGCATTACACATACACTGTGACTCATTGCTGTTGATGTGGGATAGCTATCACTGAGGACACAAGCAACTTCAACTTTTCTCACTGGCTGTCTGCCTCCATTCATCCAGCAGAGTGACCCTGCTCATCCAGAGGTCACGGCTGGGGAATGTTACAGCTGAGGGGAAAAAATGCATTAGGAAAAGGGGGGGGGTCTTACAGGAAGAGAGTGTGACGCAAGGGCAAAGAGACGACAAATAGTTTAGCAAGCACTGTTTTGTGAGTCCTCGCCACCACACAGCTCTCTTGTGTCTATGTAGGAGGAACTTCAAAGTGCATATGAATAGACTCCTGTTACTAACTATTGTAATGCATATTTATGATGTCACATATGAATAAGTAATAATGACTAATGCAGACATTCAGAAGTTATAGACAAGACAGAAGGGGCTGATTGTCTCATTCAGCAGCCTCGTCTCGCAGTTCTGCCAACAGAACACCCACTGCACGCTCACACAAACCCAAGCCACAGACAGTGAGAAACACAGACAGACACACAGACAGATAGCGAGGCACAGAGCTCCTCCATGTGAGCCTCCTACATCCAAACCTGCACTACATGGCCCACAGTATCAACTGTTGCTTTTGCATTCACTGTTGGTTTTGCATTCACCTACTCTGAAAGAATATTACAAATGTGCTGCCTCTGCAGACTGTAGACACCTGATCCCCATTTATACAATATACAATAAAGGAACAGCTTCTTCTGATCAATTAAATACAGAAAGCAGTACCAAAGGCACAAACTAAAACCATGTTTACTCTAGATCAGTCACAAAATGTAGTCCAAACATGTCCCAGAGTTAGTCATTTGTTGAATTCTTTGCTTGATTGCATAACACTGCATTATAGAAGATATTGGAAGACCTGAATGTTGTTAATACATGGTAAAACAAAAACTGAAGGAAAACTTAGTCCCTCACCTTTTCTCATCTGCGAAGACAAACTTGCGGAGCTTGAGGTCCCCCAACACTATGCCGTTCTGATGACAGTGAGCCACAGCTAGTGCCACCTGCTGGTAGAGCCTGCATGCGTGCTCTTCATCCAACCTGCGGCAGCTCTTCACCAGAGTGTGCATGTCCCCAAAGTCTCTGTCCAGGAACACATAGGCTTTCCTCTCGCCCAGGACAATGTCCCTGATACTAGCCACATTTCTGTGAGGAGGCAGGATCCCGTAGGCACGGATCTTCTCCTGGTACACCACCATATCATACACCTGAGGAAAGGACAGACTGTGTCAGTGATGTCAGAAAACAAAATGTTTTTGATGACAGATCAATATAGGGTTTGGCAAGAGCACATCAATGGATTTCTAGAGTGTCAAAGAGCATTACACTGGGCCACTGTAGCCAACTGTACATTTCATTATGTACTACTGAATAGTATGTTTCCTAGTTCCCAGGATGAAATGAGCAATTATTGTTAAGTTATTTTAGCATGAACATTTACTATTTACATATATGTATTTTAATCCTGTATGTTTTGTTTTGTTTTGTTTTAAATTTACAATTTTACCACTGACGTCACACAGGACACCTTGAGGACCTTACATGGACCGCGCAGTGCCCGGATCACTGCATAAGTGATGCACTTACTGTGCCTTTAAGGGACCATGACGTATTGCACTTTAGTGTATACAAATAAAGTTGATTGTCCCATAAGCCCTCTTGTTTTGTTAATAGCAGTGCTCTGTGGTTACAGATAAAAATAACCCAATAGTGAAGTAACACTGCTGCGTAGAGTGTGACACATTTGGTGAAGAAAATGCCCCGCAGTGATGATACACGGCAGACGTGCTCTTGAGCAACAGCGCTGTCTCGAAACACCACTCATTCAGAGAAATTGCACAATGCCGATGGATTGCGCATACCTTGCACAGCAGCTCCTCTCCCGTATCCGTGTTTATGGCGTTGTGGGTGCTCTCCCGCTCCGATAGAGGTAGAAGCAAAAAGGGTCCTATCCTGGACGGTCCCTGGTGCGGGTTGGGGGTCCTGGGGCTCGGGGTTGTTGGTGAGGTGGGGGAAGATCCATAAATAAGACTATGCGCGTCCCCGGCTTCAGTGCTCAGTCTGGGGGATTTGGCTGGAGGCTGGTCGTCCGAGTCCAGCCGTTTGTGAGCCGCGGGTCTCCCATAACGGAGGCACGTCACCGGACTGCTGCTCCACTGCAAGTTCATCCTGATGGAGCGGTGTGCCATGACAACACGTCGTGCGTAAAGACTTAGAAACACTTCACAACTAGGGACTCCATTCCTTTATCTTGTTAAATTCCACAAGGTACCCGCCACTCAAAAGTGACTTAGTAGTTACGGAGAGCTGACAGAGAGGAGAGAGAAGCAGAGACAGAGAGAGAGGGAGAGAGAGAGAGAGAGCCCCACACTCTCGGAGCGCTAGAGAGTGAGTGACTGATGTTTCGGCTTTCTCTCCGCCCTAAGCAGCCCAGTCCACTCCTCCTCCCGGTGACACAAGCGTTGAGCAATCCTCAAACAGCTCTGACTCCACTCCGCTGCTGTGCTCTGATGAAACTATTACCTCTCTGCCGTGCGCTTATTTGTGTGTCTTGTTTGTGGCGATGTTGTAACCGATCCGGCGTTTCGTGCAATGAATGGGAGATTTTGTGCTGATAGTGAAGCGGAATGAAGAAATCAGCGCGCGGCTTATCACGAGCGTCTCATCAAAAGCACGCGTTAGAAAATCATTAACTGGACTGATTCAATGTCTCCCTCTCATTACCAACAGTTACACCATGGACCTCCCGTTAAATGGTACATCTCTGGGATAGGTTGTTCCTTCCCGCTACTCAGGGACTCTTTGAGGGTTTCTAATCTTGAAAAACAAAATACATTTATAGCCTTTTAACAGTATAATAATGCACAGATTTTTTTCCCCCCACAGCATACACAAACGAGTGCAATGTCTGTGCCAAACCCAGAAATCCCATATTTGAACATCTGCTTAAAGGTCCCATATTATTTTCTATTATGTCATAATGTTGTTTTCTAACCAATGTTATAATGTTTCCCCAGAGTTGTGTTTTGTTTCAGTTCTTCTCTCGAACTGAAAATTGGGTTTTTAAACTCAAACACCTTCACTAGAATACTTTGGATAATTTCAGCCCTGGAATGTCTACTGAACTGAAGGAAAAAAGTAAGTGTTAACTTGAAAACTACCGCTACATGACATCACAAAGTGGAACTGAGTATTTTGAGCTTTGTAGATGTAGATGGCCTAATAATGCAGGATTACTCAAAGCTCACATTACTTAAAGCTCACCATTTTGTGTAATATGCAGGGCTTAAGTTAAAACACTAAAGAGTAACTGTAATTGCATGATATGGAAATTCATTTTAGACAAAACTTCATCATTGCAACTAGGGAGATTTTTATGTACAGAAAAAAATCCTCCTTCAGCCATTTTGATCAGGGCCAAGACTGCTTCTATCGGGTTGCATAATGGTTCAAATGCAGAAAACAGTTTTCATACATAAACGATACAATTTCTGATGCGGTATGTGTTACATGAGATGTGAGTTTTGTGGCAGTTTTTCCCAAGCTTAAATTTACTGAGGGGATGTTCAGGTCCAGGTGTATGACCATATCTGACACAGAGCTGTATTTTTCCTCCTCTGGCCTGGCTCGTTCTATGACTCACCCTCATATAAAGCCCTAGTGGAGCCATAAGCAGCATTCACATAAAATATGCCACAGCAGCGGTCCCAGTAAACAACATCACACACTGAAGTGCAGCGCCTGGTGGAGTGGCAACAAACAGGGCCAGCAACACTGTGCAATCACTGGGAAAACTGTGCAACATGAGTACAATCATCGGACTTACATGCAGAAATATACAGCATGAAGGCTATGAGAAAGAATTCAGTTGTAAAAACTGTAGCATAGTATCCAGCTGTGCAGAAACTGAGTTGTAAAAAGTGGCAAATTTATGAATATTATATTATAGAAACATGTATTGGCAAGTGATGCAAGAACTATGTGTACATTGAACCACTAAAAGAGAACTGGAAAAGTACACCAAAACTCTTAAGGAGGTGCAAATGCACGGAAGAGCAATCAAAAATGAAACACTTGCATTCCACATTCAAATAGCCGATGTCCAAAAGCTTTTTTAATAAATAAATAATGATTTTTCAGATCATTTTTCTTGCCTAGGTAGGCAAGAAAAATGATCTGATGAAGGCTTTTTTGCCGAAATGTTATTGATTTGTTAAAAAAGCTTTTGGATATCGGCTCTCTGAGTGTGCGATGCAATTGTTTCTTTTTTTTTTTTAACATTGAACCACTAACCTCCACAAATGACCTGTTAACTTCCTACACCACAGTTTGCTTCCTATGCCACAGCGTTATCTTTTTGTTATGAAGAACATATTTGCTAACCTGGCCAGCAAGACGCATTCTCGTGATATTTCACAAACTCATGAGAACCCATCTGGCCAGACTCCCGCTGTTGAAATTGTGCCCGGGCCACCAGTGGTTCAAACCAATCACAGGGCAGCACTGTGGTTTGGGCAGAAGCCAGACGTGCAGAGGGAAGCACTTTGTGCATTTGTGGACTGGGGGAGATGTATGTGCTTTTCTGTCAACTGGACTTGACTAAAGTTTGATGCCTCGTCTTGCTCAGTGTTGTGATGCTTCGCCCAATCACCTTTGAACATTCGTCATGACGTTCTGCAGTTTCCCGCTTGCTTTTAGAGAGAGCTGTTCCAGATCGATAAATGTGTACAACTCAGAGTGCTGCATATTTTAACCATTAGCCTGGTTACATAGTGTTCTTTAAAATAAAATTTAAACTTTAATTTTGAAGCACCTGATGTGATTCATAACTTCAAGGCCCAAACTTCTGAACCAAGTTTTAGAACATGAGGAACATATTTCTCAGTGATTAGCTTAAATGGACAGACATTTGACACCAATCAAAACCACATCCTGAGAGACCAGAGCTAAAGGTCACCCTGCAGGTTCCATTGGGAAAAGGTGGCGGTTATTTTTAGGCTGTTTCTTCTTTGTGAGTGTCCCACGACAGAGTGAGTCACATTGGATTGATGTGTGAGTGTCTCTGTGAGCAGTGCTCTTGTCATGTGGCGGAGCAGGCCTTCAAACTGGTTTCCTGTGTCACTGCCGCCTCTAAAGGTTCTATTACAAACAAGAGGAATTGTGGGAAAACACACAGACAGAAGCACAGCATGTTTTTACATAAGTATTTGGTTATATAATTGACATGTGTGACATTGTAATGTTCAATAAGCAGTTTTGTATGTTATGTTTGATAAATAGGATGATTGCTAAGATTTGCTTAATCTGCATTTCAGAAGATTGCATTGTGACTGGGTGGGTTGCAAAATGTTTCAAATTTATCTGTGAGTCAGCATTTGAACTGCACTGTTAACAAATCAGCTTTCCAAAACTAAATAACCATCTCATCATCAAGAGTGAATGCAGGATTAGGGCACACAATCCTCAGTGGATTGAAAGAGACCACAGGGCCATTGTGCAATCACAATATAAGTCATAGCGCTCAGATACACTTTTACTTTTACACAGTGGTCAGACAGACTCGGTTTACTGACTTCTGATCATTAACATATGACTTCAAGATACAGTTCAAATGCATGAATAAACATATCTTGAAAATATGGCAATATGATTTTTAACATTCTAATATATAATTTCAAATTTGGTTTCAATGGATTTGCTGCACATGATAGTACACCTTCTTAAAGGTTTAAAGGTGCATTACGTAACTTTTCTGGCAGTGGGTCATTTCCCCATGGGGATAGCATATTGTTCCAATGAAAGGCATTATCTTTCTTGCATTTATTCACTTACAAGTAGTGTAAAGACTACAATTACCTTGCATTTTTACGCTGTTAAACTATTGTCTATTTATGTATTAACTGGTTAAAATGATTAGAAATGTTTTAAAATAAGTTAGCAAAGTTAGCACTTTCTCTTCTGGCCATGAGAGCCATTGGCAATTTATTATTTTCGTAAACTATTATTGACATCATGTTTTAGTGTATATTTTTCTTTCACAAACCAAAGCCACCTACTAAGTGCATCTTAATGTTGCAAGGGAAGGTGTTGTGAAAAATAAAGATTACTATTTAACCCAGATTTTTGGTGAATCATTTTTACAGTACAAAGGTTTCTTAATCATGCTGTGACTGTGCAAACAGTTTCCAGTGTTTAATACTGATAGTAAATTGCAAGTTAACTGTTAAGAAAGAAGTACATTTTGGACTAGAAAATAAAAAGCATGAAAAATATGCAATCTTCTGCCACTGGCTGTTAAAGGGCCCATATTAGCTTGTTTTCTCATCTCTTTAATGATGTTGTTTCCTAATCACAAACATACCTGGAGCTGCATTTAGTTTAGTTTCATTCACACATGTTGAACACAAACAAACCCTGAATTTAAGCTGAGTTCTTTTCTCAAACAGAAAGCACCTTATGGTGTGGGAAAACAAGAAGTGCTCCACTGTAGCTCTATAGACCTTTGCTAGAATCATTTGAATAATTTCAGCCCTCCATTCCTTTCCGCCAATCTACACTAAGCTAAAAGTAAAAAGTAGCTGTTCACTTGAAAACTCCAGAGCTTTTTGAGCTTTGTAGATCTAGATACACTAATAATAAAGGATTGCTCAAATATGTGTGAATGAAACAAAACGCAACTCCAAGTATGTTTTTGATGAGGTTACATTATAGGTCATCATAGGTAGCGTGGCATAAAGAGTCCATTTGGCGCACTATAGCACCTTTAAGTCTAAAAATTTACAATTTACAATTTACAAAAAGGTCACAGTTAGTCACAAATAACAGCGCTTATATGACTATGGAACATTTCTATAAGTGCATATTAGCCGTCACACTAGGCAGTTCATAAAGACGTAGGGCTTCAAATGCTTAATATACAGTATATTTTCACAACCTTGACTTTAAGAAGAATCACTCAAGTCCAGAATGTTTTCATGTGGACAGACTCCAGACTGACAATAGTCTGCCCAAACATCCATGTCCTCCTCCCTCCTCCTATCTGCTCATCTCTTCCTTTGATGTTTCAGGTCAAGGCGGGGTCAAAGCTATACTCCACTTTATTCCTGGCAACATGGGAGATTTAAAGCATTCAAAACGTTAGCTTTTCCTGGTCCTAAAAAAATTGAGAAGATCTTTTTTTCAATACTGATATTCGTTTTACATTGCAAACACACCTACACATTGTTCCCTGTTATTCTCCTAGTGGGGAGTTGCCATGTTTGTTCATACTCAGCACAAAGAAGACTTCCCCAAACAATTTCTCTGAAACTTTAAAGCTGTGCCAAAAACTACAATGGAATGTATTAAAGCGGCAGTGTAGTTCAGTGAGACATGTTGAGAGCAAACTTGTAGTGAACCTCCATCTTGGAAATCTTAGAAAAGATATGTTGCAATAGATGTTATGATGACTCAAACACTTTGGTATTCCTCCAAATGACAAATGATGATTGAGTATGATGAGGAGATTCTAATAAAAGTAGTATTTACAAGAAAAGTCTGGTGTAAAGTTGTATTAAAATTGCATGAAAATGTATAGAAATGATTTGCTACTGACTTGAGTTAAAGGTTTTATGACAATAATGGAATAGTCCCTTCCAGTGGTGGAAAAAACAAAACTCAAAGGCTGGTGGGTTATTTTATAGTAATACTGAAGTTAGGCCACAGAATACTAAAGAATTTCCATGGGAATTATAAATAAAAAGAAAAAATAAACATGCAATTTTTTACCTATAGCAGTAAAATCTAGTATAGATTTTTGACAGAATATTATGTACAAAAGGACTTTCTGGCATTTGGAGTTTTGTTGGTGTTGCAATATAACATCATCTTTCTACATTGAATAAATCAGAAATAGGAAATGAACCGTCACAACTGAAATCAAAAGTAACCTTTCTTGGGAAAAGCCCTTCTATAGACACTGTCAAGTCATCACCTCCTAATTTCACTTGAAAGGGCTTTGTACTTCCTACTTTATCCCATGAATAGTGTTTAGCAACTCATTCTCATTCAGCACATGATTTCACTGAAACACTTTGGCTCACACTGGCCCATGCTTCCTGTTGTGAATGGGAAGTGCTAGGCTTTTGTGCAGTGCACACACACACACACACACGCACGCACGCACGCACACACACACACACACACACACACACACACACACACACACACAC
>KN488798.1:2583-16390 GCA_000787155.1 Scartelaos histophorus | reverse complement strand
AAAGGTAAAAGAGCTAAGAAGGAGAACAGGGGGTTGCATAGCAGTCGCAGTACTAGTAACTGTAAGACACTATGAGTTGCAGTAGTAGAAGTAGTAGAAACATCTCGCAAAAGTATAAATAGACGTCAATATTTCTACAGGCCGCCATGAAGCTATACCAAAACTACATCTTCCCAACTTTTCGATTCTTTACACAGTTTAGCAATAGTGCACGCCGTATTAAACTATTTTTCTTCCCCCCCGTCTCCTGATCATTTGAAACAGCGGAACGTCGGCGGTTTGGAGAGATCAAGAGCTGTCACAGAGCACCGTAGGCTTGGGTTAATGAGGGCACGACTCAGAGGCAGCCCGAAGATAGAGAAGAAAGAAGAGATGACATATTTAAACCTCCACGAGACGCTTCGGGGGGGCGTACGTCTGATAACTCCGGAGCTCCTAACCCGCCCCGCCCCCGCCACCCCAAAAACTTTCACCATTTACAGCTCTGTAGTCTCGGTAAGGGCAAACTTTTCCCTCACATTTGCCTGACAGGAGCGGTAACGTGACTCGTGTGGGGGTGTCGAGCAAGTAGAGGGTATTACTTACAGAAACACACTGCAAATTTCTCTGGTTTAGCCAAGATTTTAAAACTTATATCAGGTTATTCATCTTGTTTTCAGATTTATTCTCTACTTACTAGTTCTGAGACTGCTTCATTCTAGTATAGAGGGAGTTTACTTTAAGATAACTTGTCAAATCACATTATCTGTCCATGCTGCAAGATAATGTCACTACTTTTAAGTCATTTCTGACAGATTTAAGTGTTTATATATTTTTATTTTATAGCTTTTTTAGGATATAGTACAGCATAGTATAGTTTGCATGTAGAAGTAGTAGAATAAGGTATAGTACATCTTTTTGCGTTGCCATATTTGTTTTGAAAATCTTGGAAGTTCTGCCTTTGACTTCATTCCAAAACCACGATACTGCAACGTGATTGGTCCAATTTCCAAAACACGCTTACGTCACAAATCTAGGAAAAATGAGAAAACGGCGCAATTTTCTTCGTCTTCATGTAAATGTAGTGTTCCGTTGTGTTCAGCTAATCCACAATCCACAGTGTCGGGAATTACACCGGAAGTTGTCATCGCATATTTCCAAAAGTCCTCCTGGTTTGTGATGTAACGTGAATAAAGCTCATTCTTATGAGTTTGTAAGGAATTGTGATAAGCTGATGTTTCTGTCAATCCTCATATCATCTTTGCACTGTTTTCCTCTTGTATATAACTGTGGTAGATTGTATTTGTATGACTATATTTCTGTTTTTACTTACTTGTACATAGGCAAATTTTAAATAATTATGCCTTATTTGACACCTGTCTTTTGCTAGTTTTTATTGCTACTTATTTTTATTACCATTTACCAAGTTTTTCTCTTTGATATTGTAATATAATGTGATGTGTGAGCTGCTGTGTCCAAGTCATTTCCCTTGTGGATCAATAAAGTTTGTCTAAGTCTAAGTCTAATCCATGCTGCTGGGAAAGTTTAGAATGTACATAGACTGGAACCAATGTTGAAACCAAGCACAAGACAACAACATTGCCAAGTAGAATTTTGGAAACACCAGTCATTCCTATAATCCCTGTTGTTCAGGTTCTATTGCAAAAGAAAACAGAATTCTATCAATTGGACAAAATCTGTTGTAACACTGAATATGTTTCACAACTCATCCAAGAAGCTTCTACAGTTCTGACAGGAGACTGGTACTGGTCACTAACTTATATCTGTGTTAAGTGAGGAGGTAACTGCACTGAAACTAACACACCCTAGCTGTTTACAGTAAGGAACTTTTGTTATTAAAGTCTATTGAACTTCTCTAAGGTGTGAACTGAGCCATATTTTGCATGATGTGCCCCTGTATGTTCATACTCTGACTCTCTTTTATTTTCTTTGTTTTAGTTTAGGTCTCAGGTTGAGTTGTCGCTGTGAATTTATTTATTTTCATGTAATACGATTTATATATGTGTGTGTATGTGTGTGTGTGTGTGTGTGTGTATTGCATCAAATAATGTGACGTATCCATTGCAGTAAAAATAATATTGGTTGTTTCCACATTTATATTTAAAACTAAAGTAAATACACCCTTCAGAATAATTAAAGGGCCATGATCCCGGTCAGACACCATATTCGACGCCAGCCCGACAGCATCAGCGCTAGCATCAGCGTTAGCCTCCCTCGCGTGTGTGAAAGGTCCGTCGATGGCCACATGACAGCCGCCAGCGCTCCAGGATCGGCTTGCCAATTCTAATCCACGCCGGAGCCCAGATCTTAGCCGGTCATGTCAACGGGCACGGATGGAAATTGACCGCACGAAACCGGACTGACTCGACCGTGACGCTAATCCTCAGAAGAATGTATCGCTATGCTAGGTGAGGAGACGAGGAGGATGGACGAGGAGGCGAGGACGAAAGGTGAAGAGACGGACGTTAAAGAGAGAAGCTTGTTTGGATGTACACAACGATCGATGCGCATCAGACTAACAGACAGGCCAATTTAAAATGAAGATTGTTAATGTTATTCAAGATAAATTGGTTTAAAAAAATCCAGGGTGAGACATACAAAATAAGAACCTAGCAAAAAGCACTGCTGAATCAATACCAAACAGTTGTTGCAACATAAAATACAAGAATGATGATTTCATAGCGTGGCTCTCTCCGCCTCACATCTCTTGCACTTCTGCTTTTACATCATGTCTACATTCATTTCCTTATCAGGCGTATTTCTTGGGAAAACCCTGACATGACTTCCATTCCAGACTAGATTAGTGATGGGACTTTCGGCTCTTTCAAGGCATCTGAATCTTGGCTCCATGCGTGTGAAAGAGCTGTTCAAAAGGCTGCCTCTTATTATATTTATTTATATGACAGAAGCCGATGTGAGAACTCGTCATTATCTACAAACTAATCACAGAGAGAAAGGGCCGAGGCTCAGATCTGTTTAGAATGGTTCAGGCTGAAAGTGAAGAGTGTTTACCCTTTGGAATTATGCATGATCTAAATAAAATGTTGCACTACAATAATAATAATTACACTAGCAGTTATTACGATAGCAAATACGAGTACACAAAGCTCTCAGTTGTGGTGTCTGCTTTGCTTCCGTCTTGACTTTTGTGTTAGTTCTGCTTCATTGTAACAAAAATCTAGAAAAATTAGACAGAAAAAATTCAGTTCTTTTAGAAAGTTCATGTTAGGGAACTGTTCAAATGAGGCGATTGATTCCAGCGTCACATCCCTACACTAAATAAGACACAAAACTGTTCTTCCAGCTTTTGGTGCTCCTGAGCAACACCTTCAGCTTTTGGACTGAGCAACCTCTGGTCTCCAACTGCTCCAGATGCCCTCCCTTCATCCATGCTTTACTTTGTTCTGTGTTCAGCTGTCACTCACCCATGCGCCCGGTCATGTTGCCCCGTGGGGGGGAGATGTTGTCCAGGTCTAAGCTCTCGTACAGGGAGTGGGAGATACGTCTCTCCTGACCCTCCAGCAGAGACCCGCCGGACACATCGGACAGTGGAGGGCTGACCGGAACATCCTGGCAACACAATGGAAAAAAAAAATGTTTTTTTTTTTAATCATCCATTATCTGTCTTTTCTTTTCTTTTTAATCACAGTAATGCATATGATTTGTGTACACCATTTATATACTAGGCCTAATGTTTTTTGAGCATGCGTTACACTTACATTTAAGGTTCCAAATCGCGCACAATTCAACTCTTCTGAGTTTTTAGTCATGTTATAATGTTGTTACCGCCTCAAAAACAGAAGTGGAGTTGTGTTTTGTTTCATTCACACGTGTTTGAGTAACTTTTAGTCTTTCTACATCTAAAAAGCTCAAAATGCTCTGTTCCATACGGTGGACGACAGGGGCCAAACACAGTGCTCAGTCCGAGAAAACAGCTTCAAGTGCAGAAATTATGCAAATTCACAAACTCAAACACAAAGGTACAAACAAAAAATGTGGTGCAAATGAAAAAAAAAAAATATATATATATACAAAGATGCTGCAAGAAACAAAGCCAAATGTATTAAATTTTAATTCGTGTTCAGCTGACAGAGCAACAACAACTTTCACAAAGGTCGGGTTTTGTTGGATTCTTTTCTATTTTCCCAAGATAAAAAGCTTTGTAAGACTTGGCCTAACCCCACACTGACCGTCCGCCAGCTCCACTCTTACAGCTCTCGCTCTGATTGGTCCAAACACTCCACTTACAGATGTTACACGGGTAGGAGGAGCTTATTTTTGGAAAACAATAGGACGTCATCTTGGTTTCACTTTGCACATTTCGTTATAGTTCTACGTTCCAAATATACTATACTGCCATACTGTTAAAATCTCCATGTAATACTTTACGTACATGTATTAGCAAGTATTATAAGTGTACCAGTCGTCCCTCTTTAATCTGAAATCACTACGATATTGATAAAGCGACAGGTTACATTGACGTCGCTATAGCCGCGGTTCACTTCCTTCAGCTTATATCAGGAGACGGGCCTGTTTATCGGCTCATGTTAAATCCACAGAGCTGGACGCCTGCGGGGTTTAGTCTCACTGATGGAGGAGAAAAGCCCGCTAAGCCTGCCTGGACATCAGTTACTCCACTTTCGGTTTGGACAATATCCGCACCACCACAATACACCAAGTAACAGCATCTTCGCATATAGACGTTCAAACTGCGCTGCGTAACGTTTCTAGTGTCTTCATGGAGATGTTACTGCTTCGTCTTGAATGTTCCAGAGTAGAAATTAAACCAAAATCTAAAGAATGACAACTCAAGGTTACATTTTAAGTCAGATCTGTGGAGAGGCGAGAGAATTATTGTGTTTTTGAGCAATAAAAACACCATAAAAGTAAGATGGATGTGTTTAAATTCATACCACAGAAAATTCCAGGCAATTCTATAACATCTCCATGGAGACAAGCATGTGAAGGACCCTCCAAAATAAAAGCTTTGCTATGCATCTTTAATTACGACTTTATTTTTGTACAAATAACCATAAAGATACGATTACAAGGTTGCTCTCTGTGCTTTTAAAGGTTCTAAATTGCACAAAATATTCACCTTTAAGTCGTGTTATAATGTTAGCATCGCAAAAATACACCTGGAGTTGTGTTTTGATTCATTCACACATGTTTAACACAAAGAAATCAGAAAAAAAGTGAATATGTGCCACAAATAAACCTAAAAAAACATCCTGAGAACCTGTACAGAAGCTATCCAGGAACAAAAATATATAAAAAAAGTAATATCAATTAAATTTAAACAAAACATTGATCGATAAAATGCTTGCGCTATTTTTCGCTGCGTATTTTTCAATGGCTAAGTGTTCCAAAAGATGTAACGCGGAGATCAGCACGCTAACATTTCTTTTATCAATACTTACATAAAACGGACATACACGGGTTTTAAAAAGAAGAGAAGGGATCGATGTACAATAAATAAAGCAGTATTAAAGAATAAAATAGATAAATACAATAAATAAGTAAAAAAAAAAAAAAAAAGGTTAATGTGTGTGTTCTGTATTTGATCAAATTGCTTTCTTACTCTACGGGGTGTATCCAAGGCCAGGTTTAATGCGTTCTTCGATCGTAATTAATAATAATAATAATTTAATGTTATTTACTCGAGAGTTGCTTTTGCTCCTTACATAAAAAACGCTGTATATGTAACGGCAAGTGGAAGTAAGGACGAAAAGATGAAGACAAAAAATCATGCTTTGTGGATAAGGTGTTAAGTAAGGTGAAGTATCTTGCTCAAGGACACAAGGGCAGACTGTATATGAAACAGAGAGGTGGAGATGGAAGCAAGAACTAAAACAAAGAAAAAAATAACTAAACTGTGCAATGCATAAGCAAAAGAATAAAATATAACGCGCTGTAATATATATATATGGTGTTATATAGGGTTAAGTTTCTTGCTCAAGGGCACAATGGGAGAACAAATTCCATACAGTAGGAATCAAACCACACATTTTTGATATTCGAGGCATCTGATCCAGGCCTATTACACACCTCTCCTCTCTTTTTTCCTCTCTTCTTTCTCTCATCTCCCTTATTCTCATCTCTCCTCCTCTCTCTTCATCCCTCTTTCCTCTTTTTTGACTCTCTCCTCTCACCTTTTCTCCCTTTCCTCTCTCTTTCCTCTTACTCCTCTTCCTTCTCTCTCGCTCTCTCCTTTTCTCCTCTCTATCCATTCTCCCTCTCCTTTCTTTTTGCTCTCTTCCTTTTCTCATGCCCCTATATTCTCATCTCTTCTCTCTCTTGTCTTTCTCTCTTCCCTCTCTCCTCTTTGTGGATTCTCTCTACCTCTTCCTTCACTCGTTCTTCCTTTTCCTTCTCCTCTCTTTTTGCTCTCTTCCTTCTCTCATGCCTGTTTATTCTCATCGCTTTCCTCTTCTCTCTCTTTTCTTTCTATCTCCTCTTCCCTTGCTCCTTTCTCTATGACCTATTCCTTCTCTCCTCTCTCTCTCTGCTCTCTCTTCCCACCTCTCTCTTCTTCCTTTTCTCCTCTCTATCATTCTCTCTCTCCTCCTCCCTCCCTCTCCTTTCTTTTTGCTCTCTTCCTTCTCTCACGCCCCTTTATTCTCCTTAATTTCTTCTCTTTTTTGACTCTCTCTCCTCTCCCCTTGATCCTCTCTCCCTTTTCCCCTCTCCTCTCTTCACCTCTCTCTTCTGTCCTTTTGCTCTCTTCCTTCTCTCACCTCTCTCTTCCTCTTGCTCATTTTTCTATCTCCTCCCTCTCCTCATCTGTCTTCCCTCTCTCTTTCCTCTTCTCTCACTCCCCTTTCCTCCTCCTTCCCTCCTCTCTCTCTCCTCATTTCTCTCCTCTCTCTCTTTCTCTTCCTTCTCTCATGCCCCTTATTCTCATCTCATCCCTTTTCTCTCTCTTGTCTTTTTCTCTCTTCACTCTTCTCTCTCCTTTTTGTGGATTCTCTCTACCTTTTCCCTCACTCGTTCCTCCTTTTCCCTCTCTCCTCTCTTTTTGCTCTCTTCCTTCTCCAATGCCTGTTTATTCTCATCGCTTTCCTCTTCTCTCTCTTTTCTTTCTCTCTCCTCTTCCCTTGCTCTTCACCTCTCTCTATCCCCTCTTCCTTCTCTCCTCTCTCTGCTCTCTCTTCCCCCCTCTCTCCTCTTCCATTTCTCCTCTCTATCCATTCTCCCTCTCCTCCTCCCTCTCCTCTCTTTTTGCTCTCTTCCATCTCTCACGCCCCTTTATTCTCATCTCTCTCCTCTTCTCTCCTCTTTTTGACTCTCTCCTCTCCCCTTGATCCTCTCTCCTTTCCCCCCCTCCTCTCACTCTCTCTCCTCTCTTTTAGCTCTCTTCCTTCTCTCATCCCCCTTATTCTCACCTCTCTCTTCCCTCTTACTCCTCTTCCTTCTCTCTCCTCTCGCTCTCTCCTCTTCCTTTTCTCCTCTCTATCCATTCTCCCTCTCCTTTCTTTTTGCTCTCTTCCTTCTCTCATGCCCCTATATTCTCATCTCTTCTCTCTCTTGTCTTTCTCTCTTCCCTCTCTCCTCTTTGTGGATTCTCTCTACCTCTTCCCTCACTCCTCTTCCTCTTCCTGCTCTTCCTTCCTTCTTCCCTTGCTCCTCTCTCCTTTTCCTCCTCTCCTCTCTCTATCCCCACTTCCTTCTCTCCTCTCTCTCTCCTCCCTCCCTCTCCTTTCTTATAGCTCTCTTCCTTCTCTCACACCCCTTTATTCTCATCTCTCTCTTCTTCTCTCTCTTGTCTTTCTCTCCCCTTCCTCTCCTCTTCTCTCCTCTTTTTTGACTCTCTCTCCTCTCCCCTTGATATTCTCTCCTTTTTCCCCTCTCCTCTCCTGACCTCTCTCTCCTCTTTGAGCTCTCTTCCTTCTCTCACGCCCACTTACTGTCTCTTTATCTCTCTCCTCTTCTCGCTCATGTTTCTATCTCCTCCCTCTCCTCATCTGTCCTCTCTATCTCTCTTCTTTTTCAACTGTCTCCTCTTCTCTCACTCCTCTTTCCTGTTCCCTCTCTCTTCTCTCTCCTCACTTCTCTCCTCTCTCTTCCTTCTCTCATGCCCCTATATTCTCATCTCTCTCCTCTTCTCTCTTGTCTTTCTCTCTTTCCCCTCTTTTCTCTACCTCTTCCCTCACTCGCTCCTCCTTTTCCCTCTCTCCTCTCTTTTTGCTCTCTTCCTTCTCTCATGCCTGTTTATTCTCATCGCTTTCCTCTTCTCTCTTTTCTTTCTCTCTCCTTCCCTTGCTCCTCTCTCCTTTTCCCCCTATCCTCCTCTCTCTTCTCTTTCTTTTTTCCTCTCTCTCCACTCCCTATCCTCTTCTCTCTCCTCTCTCTCTCCTCTTCTTCTCTCTCTTCTTCTTTCCTCTCTCTATCTTTCCATTCCATTCTCTCCTCTTTCTCTCCTCTCTTATCTCTCTCCTCTCCTTTTTCCTCTTCCCTTTCTCCTCTCTCTGCTCTCCTCTCTACACCTCTGTCTGACTTAAACCAGGAGAGACCCAGCCTAATATTGATCACAACAGTTAGCTGGCTGGGGGCCCGGAGGTAAGGGGAGCGCTGGAGATCAGGTAAGGCAAGCAGCCGGAACACAATAGAGAGCGAGTGTAAACAAAGCAACAGGAGAGAGAAGAAAAGGCCGGGGCACCGGTCCTGCCAACTCTGGAGTCCGTGGGAGTTTTACAAATGGTTCATTCAGGAATAACATTAGTTTTATTTCACTGATATAAATGAGAAGCAATGGACTAACTCTGGAACGATTTAACAACCAGAACTGAAGACAAAAAAAGAAAAGGAAGGTTAGCTCTGATAACGCACAGCAAGAAGGCCCCAACTTGGCGTTAAATCAAAGTTGCGCTATGAAATATATCTGGCGGAACTATCATGAAGACAAGCTTGTAATGGAAGTCAGATCTGTGGAGATGCAAGCCGGCTCCCATAAGATGTCATGATTAGAACTATATTGGGGAATCAATGGTTTCATGTACTGGTGTCCAAAGCAAGAAAAAATTATTTGACAAAGGCTTTTTGGCTGAAACGTTATTTAAAAAAAAAAAAAAGCTTTCAGACATTGGCTAACTGAGTCTGCTATGCATGTTTTTCCACTTTTATTATGCAGTTTCTTGCATTTCCACGTTCATTAAACAATTACAAATAGGTTTCAGAAGAAGATACACCAAGTCCAAGCTCTGTCATTATGTCCTTGGGCAAGACACTTCACCCACATTGTTTAAAGAGCCATTATTACGCTATTGTCTGATCTATGTAAGTTTCCTCATATCACAAATATATCTGGAGTTGTGTTTTGTTTCAGTCACACAAACCCTGCAGATTTAGGCTGAGTTCTTCTCTCAAACTGAAAACAAACTGTGATGTCATGTTGTAGTACAGGAAGTGCTCGACTGTATTTTTAACTCCACCCACCTTCACTAGAATCATTTGGATAATCAGCCCTTAATGTGAATGTCAGTCTGACCCAGGGAAGCTGTGGCTACAACATTATCTTACCACCAACCAATGTGGAGTGAATGAATAGTGACTAGTGTAACCCAAAATGGCACCTACAAAGAACAAAACTGAAATCCATTGCGTTTCCTTCTTATACAAAGTGAAAATCAAATGAACCTGTACTTGCTAATCACGGCTAATCCTTCCCAAAACGAATGTAACTTTAAATATTACAAGACAATAAATGAATGAACCCAGGAGTCTCTGATCAAATCTCTTCTTTTTAGTATGGATTTGCAGCTCTTCCTCACGTTTAATCTACTTTAATCTAGTCATTTTCAGAGCGGATTAGCGCGCCGACAGAGACAGGTGAGATACAGCTCCACACCGCCTATGACAAAACTGCTGTTATGATACACGCTATGCTAATCTAACACAAATCGGGTTTATAGATCGCTAGAATCTCCCGTCCTATCTAGCAGGCTGTTGACAGAGATGGTCTTAAGCTGTCACCAGGGCTAATATAGTTTGGGGCCTGGTTATTTCCTGGTTTGGAGCCTGTTGGTGGAGGCTAATCCAGGAAGCCTTCTGTCGTAATGCAGTAATTACAAGCCTTAAGCCAGTGCGTCTGCCTCAGGTCCAAGCACTCCTCCTCTGGTCTCTAGGACTTTCATTAAGAGCTCACATCCTCCCAGAGCCCCTAAGTCCAGTGGGTCTGGGGCCCCAGAGTTCAGCAAAGAAGACCACCACACAGGAGGGAGTAAGGAGGGGAAGAGTAAAGACTGAGTCATACTTTTCTAAACAACTTTAGTGTGCTCTTAGCATGCTAGTTGTTAGCATTTCCATGATGACAAAGCTCTGCTCCGGGCTGCTGCATTAGGAAAGTGAGGAAGAAGAATTAAGTTTGACAGTTTTGAGAAGTGAAGAATGCTATTATCTTTGTGTTCTCCTATGGCCCAGGGGCCAAAAGCTGCCATAAAACAAACTTTTCTCTGCTTTTTGTTTTGGCAATAATTTTTGCTGCAAGTTTTAAAATAAAACGGCTTTTAATACCTAATATCAGAGTTTTACTGTGTGTCCTCTTGAGGCTCTGGGCCTGAATAAAGATGCTCAGTGTGACCTGAGTTAAATACAAACATTTGGATGGTTCAGTGGTCCAGTCTACAGCCTTTTTCAGAACTCTACTTAGTCTGTGCTTTAATATGTGGCCCTTAATCAAAACTCTGGATACTCGCGGGTGAGAGTATTTACACCCCTTTCTGAACAAATCTATGCGTTGTGCTGTGTTCTTGGGCAAGACACTTCACCGACCTTGCATACCATACCATCTTTTGAAGAACTGGCAGCCTTGCTTTTGTCTGTCTACCCCAGGACAGCAGTGAGGACAATAATACCATCACCAGAGAATGACAATAAAATGTTTTTATGAGCATACAAAATAATAAAAAGTATCCTTAAAATAAAAGTGCAATCAATCTCTCAGTTGTTCACGTAGATTCTATTAAAAAAAGAAAGTTACAAATCAAGTTACAATTAGAACGCTTGTCTCTATCTGAAAAGGTAGAGTTGTCTTGCCCATTCTCCTCCCGCTCTCTTGTCTCTGGGCCTCTCCTGCAGTGGTCAGCTCAATACTAATAAAAGCATAATTTAGCAGGGCCGGCCCCTGATTGATAGCTCAGTGAAGGCGGCATCGATCAGGCCCTCTCTGATCCCAGTCTGCTCAGTCTTTTGTTAGGCCTGGCCACTTCCTTCCCTCCTGTCTGAGCGCATAAGTGTCTGCGCACTGACAAAGAGCAATGCTGTTCCAGTGGATTACGGACAGACCCGCTCCACTGTTGTTGATGTTGCATTAGTGGGCCTTTAATAAACAGAACAAGCTATGGCCATACTCCCACTCGCTCTCAGACCACTCCCAAGTCAATACTGAGGAGGGTAAGTAGTGATTAAGAAGTTTAAGATGGACGAATGAATGTCTGCGGAGTCCACACAACACAAGTTTACCAAACACTGCTGCATTATTTAAAGGTCTACTGTGGAACTTTTTTTGTTGGAAGGTGCACCACCTGCTTGTCTCTATGCAGATCTTTTTGCTTCACCTGGAATGTTCAAATACCTTGGCCTTTGCTCATCTCCTTGGAAACATGCAAATGGTTCCACCAGGCCAAGTGGTCTTGTCTCGCCTGTCCCCGTCCTCATAAGGGTCTGGATCATGGACGTCTCGACCGGCTTCCTCCACAGACTCCATTGTCTTGCCTGGGCTGTGCCTCTTCCAACTTCCAGTCATTGCTTCATCATCTCACTTTGTCTCCCTCTCGTCCTCTTAATATCTATATACTCTTCCAGAATATGGATACACAGATTTTGCGCTCATATGATACATATAATACAGTCATTTCCTTTTCCTTACAGTTGATATTAGCTGTTGTTCTGACTCTATTTCCTTCAGACTGACTCTCTCATTTAAAGGCTCCAAGGACTACACCCCAGAAAATCTCCTCCATCCAAAAGCCAAGCCAAGAGAGGGGAGCTGGTTGAGGCATCCTCTTCCATTGCCAGGGCACATCATTTGCTCTTGTGGAGAAGGAAAACTCCTTGAGAATCCACCAACTTATTTTATTTGTATTATAAGTGAATCATGGACCAGCCCAAGTTACAGGTTAGACCTGGAGAAACTCGACCCGTCTCACGCTATATTTAAATGGATGTGTGTGCAATACACATAGATGAATTGAATAAATGCAAGATATCTTTAATGTCAAAATGTGGAACATTATTTTGTGGGAAAGCAAAAGCAGATACTTCCACCAGATTTAATGTCATAATGTGGAACATTCCAAGGAAAACAAAAGCAGATACTTCCACCAGAAAAGTTGTGCCGTGCACCTTTAAAGGCACAGTATGTAACTTCCAGTAGGTTCCTGCATGAATCTATGGAAACATTTGGAACATTCTCCTTGGAAAAGGATACATTTTATGCCATACTGTAGAAGAATATCACCAAAGAAACAACATTTCCATGGAAACAAGCAGGAGCTTAAATAAGAGCTAGGTTTGCTAGTTTGTTAGTTGGTGGATAACTAACCCCACACCTTTACCACTCCCACAACTTTAACCAACAAGTGACCCCTGCATATTATGTGTTCACAGAACCTCAGAGTTTTCCGTGCTTGTTTGATGCTAGTGTAACATATGTGTGTGATTTAGTGTCAGTCTGTGCAATAATACACTATAATACAGTATAAGCCCTGTCATGGCCCTGTCGAGTTAAGCCACTAACAGTAATTAGCTGTCATGTACATCCAAAGCAACCGCACACGTCAATGTCACCGCCACTCACACTCACACACAACACCAAACACATCACATTAGCACAGTCACACACATCTGTGACGGAAATGGGATTTGATTGGCTTGTACTAAACCCAGAGAAAACATTTTATTTGTAAAGTTCAAAATAAATAATATGAAAAAAATGTCTCCATGGAGATTGATACTGTGATACAGACTGTGGAACCTCCCGGATAAAGCAGTAATTTTACCTTTAAACCTTTAAAGTGTGATGACTAAACTAAACACCTAAACACCCACAACCGCACTGCAAATAGAGCCAATAGGAATCACAAACCCCCGGCTGTAATCAGAGCAGTCTTGCATGATGTCACATAGTACTTGAAATTGCAGTGACTTTGGACACACTACATACAAAGTTGCATATATACCTGGTTTACACAAAAATTACAATAAAATATTATGTGGAATATACACATATAACACATATACACAGTGTAGTAAGGTGTTTGCCACAACACAACAATTTTAAACTTAACTTCGATACAAAGGAATAGACTCAATACTCATTTTTGAGCTATAAAACCACCTGTAATTGAATAAATGTAAGGCAGAGTTGTTTAATGTCATACTGTGGAACATTCCAGGCAGAGCAAAGACGTATCCATAGAAACAAGCAGGTGATGGATGGTTTTGTTGAGTAAATAACAATAGAGCATGATTAGAATTTCCTTTGGTATCCGTTATCATCTACAAAAACATAACCTTTTCTGTAATTTAGAGCTGATTTTTAAAACTTTTAAACAGAAAAACAAAACCAATACCCTCTCGTATCATTAATATTTCAGCAGCGTAGCAACAAATGCCAGTGCGGAATCAAACGCTACTTTGAAGAACGCATTTTATAACAAGACCGAGCGCGAATAAACAACAAAACATGGGAGAAAAATGGCCCTCTGAGTGACAGGCTAACTCGAGCGCACGCTAAATGAACTGAATGAATATTAGAATTGGAATAGCTTTGAAAAATGTAATTGCTTGAATACATGTGTGGCTAAAT
>KN488797.1:0-12286 GCA_000787155.1 Scartelaos histophorus | reverse complement strand
TGGGCAGCACATGGGTCGACCCATCTCCATGATCTTGTTGCTGGGCTTGGTCAGGACGAGGATTTTTACCTGTGGTGCATGTTTTGGGTTGATGGGGGAAACCGGAGTGCCCGGAGGAAACCCACACAGAACATGCAAACTCCACACAGTACTCGTACTAGTACTAGTACTGCCAAGGCAGAAGCAATCAATCCTGTGTGAGTGACAAGGACAAAGGCTGTTTCCTATTGGCCATTCTCATCTGTGGGCGGGGTTTACAATTAAGAAATAAAAGATGAGGTTTGGATGAGGCTAATTCTGACCAATCAGATCACTTCCTGTTTGCTACTCAGATCGAATCACTTGCTTCTGACTTGGCATGTTGGATCTTTGCTGCGATTTTTTTTCACTGCGAAGTTTACACTCTGAATTTTTACTTGTAATTTTGTTGAATTTAAGACAATTTAAAATCTGATGGAGCAGATTATCTTCCATACACGATGCTCCAGATTTTTTTCCATTGGGAGAGGCCAGACAGGCCAGAGCCCAAAGCAAACCTTTTTCCTTAATAAATGAATAGTTATCCCATAAACACTTGTTGTGGTCCCACTGGATCACTGAGCACTAACACTGATCTGATGAGGTAGAAGGGTTCTTGCCTCTCCTTAGAGCTGACCTAACATGGACTGGTGGTGTTATCTGCTTGTCTTCATGGAGATAGAAGTTGAATGCCATACTGTGGAGTACTCCAAGCAAAGCAATAACATCTCCATGGAGACAAGTAGGTTTCTCCAATAGAAAGAAGAAGTCTCACCTGGTTGAATTTTGGCTTTTTTTTTTTTTTTACATGTCCTGCTTGTATTCTAGTGTATTTAATTCTGTATCTCCTCTTGTTTCCACAGACACAACTCCTTCAAGAGACACCTGCCCAGACAGATGCAGGTGGGCAGCCTGGACCTGGGCAATGACTATGAAGTGAAAGACGACAAACCCACAGGACTAGGACGCATCCAGCCTGAACTCTACCAGCAGAAGGCTCAAGAATCCGAAGACTCCTCCAAGAACTCCAACAAAAACTGCGGCCGCATCAACTTCTCCCTCAAATACGACTACGAAAACGAATCCTTGATCGTGAACATTCTGCGCGCCGTGGACCTCCCAGCGAAAGACCTGTGCGGTACTTCCGATCCTTACGTCAAAGTCTACCTTCTCCCGGACCGCAAGAAGTTCCAGACGCGAGTTCATCGGAAAATGCTGAACCCGACGTTTAATGAAAGCTTCCAGTTCCCCGTGCCTTACGACGAGCTGCCCACGAGGAAGCTGCACATGAGCGTTTTTGACTTCGATCGGTTTTCCAGGCACGACATGATCGGAGAGGTGGAGCTGGAAAACCTCTTTGAGTTGTCCGATCTCTCCCGGGAGACGAATATATGGAGGGACATCCAATACGCCACCAGTGTAAGTAGAGCTTTGGGATTGTGGGATTGATGTGTCTGTAGCCCCTTTGTCGGAGTCAAGTGTCTTTATGCTTCAAAGTGATGAACGAGGAGCATCTTTTCAATGGTCCTCAAAATGGCGTGTGTAAAAAGAAACGAATACAGCTGCTTTCAAATAATATAATAACATAGAAGCTAATATGTTGATTGTGTGATATAGCAGCGATATGTGAGAAAATATACAATGCTAGCCTTTTTAAATTGTTGAAAGCCAAAATGCATAATCGTTTGGTTTTTTTTGTTTGTTTTTGCACTATTGCACTTTGTCATATTACTCTCTATTATTTCACAACAGCAGGAAAATCTGTGAAAACTCAAGGTGCGATATAGAACTTTTCAGGTGTGAGATCCGCCACCGGTCGCCTGCGTGCCTCCATAGATATAATTCCTTCTGATTTTTACCTTTTTTCCCACAGTATTGCATTAAAAGTGTCTCATGGGATTATTTTTTCTATTATTGGCATGTTATTGCTAAAAACGTTCACGAATCTTGGTCGGCCGTCCGCAGATCTGACCTGTAACTTGGCCTGCTGGCATTTTGGAGTGACCATTCCGGAACAAATTTTCCCATTATTTTTTCTCATACACTTTCAGGAAAAAAAAATATATATTAAAAGTTTGAAACCTTGCTCTGGGCTAATCTAAAATTTGATAATAAATGAACTCGAGATCTATAATTCATTGTGTTTTAAATGTGCTTTTTGAAATCGTAATATTTGCGTTTTTCTTTTTCTATGGGAAAAACGAATGGAAAATTGACCTTTTAATAGAGATAATAAGAGATAAGCTGTGGAACATTCCAGGCAAAGCAATAACATCTCCATAAAGAAAACAGATGGCAGATTCTCCACCAGAAAAGTTACATCGTTCACCTTTAGTTAACGCATTCTATCGCAGTAATGATGTTCTTGCATTAGCTCAGTGTTTCTCAGTTATTTTCTGTCACGCCCTAGGAAGAAGAAAATATTTCGTGCATCCCCCATTCCACAGAACCATTCTCGCCTTCAGTCGCCTACATATGAGAGCGAAGGTTTTAGTAGCGACCCCTCGTCTTTAAAAACGATGTCCGTGTTATATATCGGGGCACTGGCGTCATCCGGCCTGACAGAAACCATGTCTAAAGCTGCAGGCGGGATCAGCTCCTCTGCGATTTGTTACGCCACCTTATACGACGCTAACGGTGCTGGCGGGTTTACCGGAGTAACATTCACAAAACGGGATGATTGTTGGCAGTATTCAACAAAACTCAAGTGGCTTATCAGCGTGATTGGGGTGTAAAGTCTTTGAGCAACGCTGTAATTTATTTGGCTTCGTGCCGTCCGCTGCCAACATTTTTTGACACCGTATACACAGCGTCTTTCCTCGTTCCTGACTTAAAAGTAGTGAAATTATCTGTCCTTGCAGCAAGATCATTTTAGTTGACAAGTTATCTTAAAATAAACTCCCTCAAGACTGGAATTAATCAAATTTTGAAGTAGCAATTAGATAATAAATCTGAAAACAAGACGAATAACCTGATATCAGTTTTAAAATCGTGGCCAGATCAGAGAAATTAGCAGTGTATGCAAAGGGAAAGTCTTCAAATATGTATTCTCATTATAATTATCCAAGTAAACTACCGATAGGCTCTTCACAATCCCCCCATCTCTAATGAAGACTACTACGGGATGTTGTAATGTCGCCCGAATGTAAAACATCGATCGCGTCCGTCTCCTCTGTGACATGACTGAAGATGGTTCTATAGAAATGCTTATATCTCGTATCACGGCTATTGAACTGGAGCCCACATGAACAGGAAATCTATACTCCAGTTACATATTCAACCAGGATATTGACGTTTGGGTCCAGAGCTCGATTGGCTTCATCTGTCTCTCCAATGAATGCCTTTTTATTCCAATCATTCTTTATTTATTATTAACGCCGTCATTTAGATCCGCTATGGTAAAATCCTTGGAAATGTAGTATTTTTGAATTTATTATACAATAAATAATGTATAATCAATGGAGTTTTTATTGCAAATATGAATAAAAAGTACTATACTGAAGTTTAGAGTGGCAGGGAACTAAAAATTTGAGTGATTTAAGTATTTGCAATGAAAAAATAAGAGAAGATGATTACTTTTTGCACAAAAATACCATATAATACAATGTTTGATTTTCTATATATTACCAGAACTAGATCAAGACTTAAACCAGGTCCAAATTTGGACAGAAACTGATACTAAATGACGAAAACAAACCGTAACAAAACAAAAACCAAACAAACTGTAAAGCAGGACTAAAGCAAATTGACTTTTTGAGATTTTAACCACACAATAGCTGTTTCTCCTTCTTATTTACCGTCTGAATTTGCCATGATTCGTGCATATTTGAGTAATCTTTATCACTTATTTTCAAGACGCCATATTGCAGATCAATTCCCATATCACCGCCACCACTGTACACATACCTTTTTGTGCTTTTTTACTTGTATGAAAAAACTCTGCTGTTCACTAGCATGATCTGCAGCTATCCATCGGAAATGCATCTGCACACTTTAGCAAACTGATCATGAGTAGATTATAACTATATACCAGGGTCAAGCACAATCTGTCTTTTTAAAATCTAAAATTCAATAAAAACTCCCAGAAATATCCCAACCAGAACTTTCTAGTGCACTAACCACTAATACTGTACTTTGTTGGAACAGCATATTGTTATTCTTTATTTAAAAATATAAGTGGTAGCGTTGTAAGCGTTTTTATTCAAAATTGTTTAGAAGAGGAGGTGAAGAGATTCAGAAAACTGATGAGAATCAATTTCACAATGTAAATACACGTGTGCTGTGTGGAAGGTAATTTGTTCCATTTGATTTTCAGTTTTAAATACCGCTAACTTCAAGTTTTTTCACTCATGTTTGAATTACTTTTATTCTGAATTTTAGTTGCTGAAATATTAAGTATACTTTTTCAGTATGTTTCAAATTCAAAAAAATGTCACCGCATATATTTTCAAGTCCTTAAATCAAGAAGTCAAAATTCAGAGTGTAAAATTTGCAATGAAAGATCCAAGAGGCCAAGGCAGAAGCAATCGATCCCATGTGAGTGAGGAGGACAGAGGCTGTTTCCTATTGGCTGTTCTCATCTGTGGGCGGGGTTTACAGTTAAGAAATAAAGGCTAATTCTGACCAATCAGATCGCTTCACTGCACCATTTCCTGTTTGTTACTAAATCAGATCAGATCACTTTGGATCGATTGCTTCTGTCTTGTCATCTTGGATCTTTGCTGTCAGTTTTACAGTTTTGACTGTTGAATCTGAGGGCTTGAAAATATTTACACTGAATTTAAAAGGTATAATTTTTTTTTTAATTTAATTTTTTTTATTTTTAAACAGTGTGAAAATGTATAAAGATGCAAAAAATCCAAGGCACTCACCAGTTAAAATAAAACGCCTTTATTCATTTACGGCTTGTCAAAATGGACAACTTAAATGTCCCAACGCGTTTATATCCTGGGCTCAATGAAGATTCTCTGTGTTTTTATAACTGTGTTTTTATAACATAGTCTGTTCTTTGCTATTCACATGTCGTCCCTTGTCCCACTCCCCTTCCTGGGGAGTGTAACTGTTTCAGATGCTGCTGTTCCAGTTTGGACGGCTCTACTGTGTATTATCCTCTGGAGGTCCAGGAAGCTCCTTTTGATATTTTTTATAGTCTGAAAATGTATATTTAAATTTTCAGCCACTAAAATTCAAAATAAAAATAATTCTAACGCGTTTTTTAAAAAAAATCTAAGTAAATTCAACAGTATTTAAAATTCAAAATCTCATGAAACAAATGATCTTCCATAGTGCTGTTATCAACCCATCAGCCATAAAGCAGTATTATCTCAAATATAACACAAGAAAGTGGAAAAATTCACTCAAATCTTCACTCATAGTCTGTAGTTTTACTTAAAACGTGGATTATTTCACAGCCCTTCCTCCGAGCTGTTTAATCATTCTGTTGTACTGCGTTCTACAAAGGGCTTTGCAGAGAAACATTAAACAACCCGAGCGCATAATGTGTCTGCAAAAGTACTAAACAGAGCACCTCTTTGTCAACATATACTCTACTGAAGTCTTTTATTCCAGAGAGTTTAGCGTAGACTTCATCAGACTGGAAATTAAACTTTAAACTAACATTCTGCGAGTTTCTGCGACCAAATCAAACACTATAGTACATTATTAGGCAAGAATTTACTCAAAGTGCTGGTTTGCAGTCATTTTTCCACCACAAATTTCTCTGATCTGGCCAAGAAGATCAGGTTATTCATCTTGTTTTCAGATTTATTATCTACTTCTACTACTTCTGAGACCGATTCATTCTAGTCTAGATGTAGTTTATTTTAAGAGATTTTGTTAAATAAAAGTATCTCCCCATGTGGCGAGATAATTTTACTACCTTTATGCCATTTTCTGATAGATTTAAGTGTTTATATCTTAAGCTTTTTCGCAGTGTACCTATTTTAAACTCACGCGGTTACAAAGTACTTCAAAATCATTCGAGTAAGAGTAATTTTCTGAGGCACAGATTGCATAAAGAAGAGGACTAAGGGAGTGTTACGTCACCCATAGTATCTACCGTCAAATGAAATTCATCGAGGCTAGAGGTTATAGGAGGGATTTTGGAGTCGAGTTCCAGAGTTTTTCAATATAAAATGAGTCGTTTCCTATTTATCTACAGTCTACGGTCTGAATCGAACCTAATCTGATTCTTTTGACGTCTTCTTTTTAACCTAAACATATCTGAGAGAGCGCTGAAAGAAACCTTAATACTCAAATCATTTCATTTTGTCAACACAGAGATTTTGTCATTTATTTAACTATAAGGAGAATTTCCCGATTTTGGCTGCGATTTTTTCTCCTCGAGTTCGGGAAGGCGTGACCCGGCTTTTTGTCTTCGTCGCTGCCAGATTGCAACCACCGAACATCAACGACATACGGTAACAGCCAATAAAACAGAGCGCAAGATGCAAACTCGGGATATAGTAAAAATAAAGACTTTATTACTCAACTCGCCAAAGTGCAGCATCTCATCCACATTACCCATCGAATTTGTCCAAATAATGACATCCAGTCCATCAAACCGCGCTGTTAATCCAGTTCGAGGCGTTATTTGAAAGTAAAAAGGCGTAAAAAGAGCACGGATCGAGGTGAAGCTGCAGATTAGCGATAGTGACTACTTCCTGTGCACTTTTTTGTCCAGTCTTTTACGCTTTAAAAATCATATATCTGAAGTTTTGCACCACATTTCCCACAAATACTTCACAGTTTTGACTTCGAAGCGCAGCGCTCTGATCTTTTGAACACTTCTCAAGCTTCTCGAGTCTCAAATCGAGTACCGTACAATCGCGCTCACGACAATATCTCGCTGCGGTCTTCGCGATCGGAGATTTTAAGTCTCGTAAGATTCTCCTCGTATCTGTGGTTTGCGCTTTTTGTCGCTTGTTTAAAAATAATTTAACGCCGAAAAATCCCGTAGCCGCCTTTATTCACATTATGTACAGTGCAGATATATTAGTCAAGTGGGAATAAAAGCGAGGAGCCAGAAAACTACTACTGCGAATACTTCATGCCCTATCCAGTGAGCTGTTTAATCATTCTATTGTACTGCAAAGAAAGCTTGCAGCAAAACATTAAACAAACCATGCGCATAATGTCCCTGCAGCTTCCCCGCCCTATCCTCCCGCTCTGGCTTTCTTGTTTGACAAAGTCCCGGGGTCGTCCGAGGCACAAAGCGTTCTCCATGTTTAAACTCGTCTCGCGCGGTACGTATAGAGCCCCTCTGAAGTGCAGCTCCACTCGAAACACTTTAGGGCCGGTTCAATAATCCTAATGTTATTGCTTATGGAGGCAGGAAAGTCGGCGAGGCCCTCTCCTTGGCACGCAGGCTATATCGAACGCTCAAATGATTTTCTGACAAATGCCTTGCTCTCGTAAAATTTAAGCTCGTGGAAAAGTGTTGAATGCACAGATAGTGAGGTTTCCGTGGTAACAGAAGATAAACGGAAGCGGGGGGAGGATTTACCTGCGTTTTTTTGACTGTTGCTGATGTGGCAACGTCCTGGTTAAACAGGTTCCCTTCACCCTCACTGGAAGACGTTTGGAAACATTTTCGAAGAATTTCCTCAGTTTTCCCAGATTTTGACAGAATTACTATCCCCAATAAAGCCCAAATAATAAAACCAGAGAATTGCCAGCGTTACAGCCCGTTTTGGCTTTTTTTTTTTGGAACTTTTAAACCTGTTTTTGTGAATTCCGTCTGCTGTAGTGACGCACATTGCTAAGCGTAAATGTGTTTAAATCAGTGTTTGACAATTCTCCATAGTTTATTCTTAGAAATAGAAACATAAATGAACATATTTCACCATAATTGTCAAAATTTTACATATTGTCTAGTCTTTATTAATAGCGTAAATGCAGAATTTTCTCAGATAATGAGCATTCAAGTATTCATCAGTGAAACCTTTTATTTTAACACTTTTTTCCCAACGCTTGGCCAAATACCAAAACTGAAACCGAATATCAAATGCAATTGTTAAGTTAATTTTTTAATATTGTATACATAGCCTGTTTTAAAAAGAATGCAAATGTTTATTTAATATTGTTTAAGAGATTTATTTTCTTTCTGTTCCTTTTTTTCATCCAGCAAAGACAAGGCAAATAATAGTTAGAATATTTTTTTTATGTTGTCAGCTTTTTGCAATAAATAACTAAATAAATAAATAAAAGAACATGTAGATAGAAAAAAAAAATTGAATACAGAAGCATACAACCAATGATGCAAACAATTCAAGTAATTACAAAAAAAAATAAATCAAAAGAAATAGAATAAATAGAAATAAGGAATAAAATCTAGCTATAACCAATTAAAGGAAGACCAACTGATAAAAATAAGTTGTAATAAGTGATTTTAAAGATGATACTGATGGTGCAGCTTTATTTCCTGAGGCAGGTCGTTCCAAAGCCGAGGAGCCCGGACTGAAAAGGTTCGGTCAGCCTTCGTCCGGAGCCTGGACTTTGGAACAGCCACTGGGACCTGAGGATCTATGGCTGCGGGAGCCTCGAACGGGGGTTAAACGTTCCGAGGACCTAAACGAGCTTCAAAAGTGATCATTAAAATCATAAAATCAATTCTTAAGCACACAGGGAGCCAGTGAAGGGAAGTAAAACAGGGGGATGTCTTGTCCTTATACAGATATATTGTATAAGAAGTATTTGCATGCGAATTCTTTATTAGTTTACTTAAAGCTCTGCGTGGATGGGGTTATACAGTGTGTTTCAGCTGCACCGGAGTGAGATACAAACGCAGGATTAATGAGATGAGCCTGTTCTTAGTGCACGGATCAAAGGCTGTATTCACTAACACCCACCTCCAGCAGGATAAAGGAGTCTACATGCTATATATATACACATACTGTATACTGTACCTAAACCCGCTGCTCCCACATGTGTCCCATATAATTCAATATAAGACATCGAAAGTGCATTAAGGGCGCAGTGTGTAACTTCACTTTTCGCACTGCAAAAAGCGTGGTCAAAATAAGGATAGAAACGCTTAAATCTATCAGAAAATGACTTAAAAGTAGTGAGATTATATGTCCATGCAGAAAGATAATTTTATTTGACAAGTTCTCTGAAAATAAACTATCTCTAGACTAGAAAGAAGCAGACTTTGAACTAGTAAGTCGATAATAACAAGATGAATAACTTGATATAAGTTTTAAAATCTTGGCCAGATCAGAGAAATTTGCAGTGCTTTTGGTCCACCTCCTGCATTCCTCCCTAGAGATTTTATTCTTTTCCTGGAATGTCTTGCAGTGTGGCATTAAATATACTGCAGTTCTTGCATTTGTACTGTAAGTGGGGTTACCTCTCCACAGATCTGACCTGTGACTTGGCCTCCTAGTGTCAGACACATATATTAAATAGCCACACTTGCTTGTCAATCCCAAATCCCAAAAGCTAAGCACTAATGGTACTTGGATGCACAAGCGAAGCAATAATTCTACTGTGTCCTTAGGCAAGACACTTGAATGACTAATGCACTTGGATGGAAAAGCTACACTGTGGAACTTGACAGACAAAACACTAACAAGAAACAAGCAGGTGATGAACATGCAACATTTTAAATGTCCAAATAAAGTATGAGATCTTTAAAGGTTCATTATGTAACTTCTAAGATGGAGGGTCCACTTTTTGTCTCTTTGGAGATATTTTTCATTGCCTGGAGTTAGGGGTGTGCAAAAATACTGAAATATCAATATATCAGTTTGTTTAATTTGATTATACAGTATTGATATTGTGGGCTGCCCTATGGGCTCGATATTTCTATTTTTAGGTATATTTTACGAAATTATTTTGAGCTACAATTGTGTTGACATGTTCACTGTTTTGATCGGGAAAATGGGTGTTTTTCATATTAACTTTGTACAAACTTAAAGGGATAGTTTGGGTTTTTTGACATGAATCTGTACGTCGTCCCCGTCACAGTGTGGTGCATAAACACTGACTTACCCTGACAGTGTCTCATGAGCAGTTCTTGCCCGGTTTTGGTGCTGACAAAATTAATTAATGAGATGAGCCTGTTCTTAGTGCACAGATCAGAGGCTGTATTTACTAACACCTCCAGCACGTTGGCTCTGGCCAAGAAAATACAGCGTTTTTCTTCTCAAAACAATATTACTAAAAGAACGTTACATTTGCATAGCAAAGCCGTTGTCTGTAAAAAACTCAGCCTTCATAATCCCTTGGCACTATTTTCTCTCTGTTCGTATCATTGCGCTGCTGCTAGGTGACAGTCGTGCACAAATGACAAACTTTTTTCAGTTGTTTGGCAGTGTTTACATGCTCAGACCGCTGATGCCGCTACAGCGATAAGTATATAAGCTTGTATAAGAATATATGTAAAACATGGTGCAGAATTGTGATTATCCAGACTGCAAGAACAAAAATATGGCTGAATCTCCGCACACATTTCCGTTTTGCTATCATGGACATTGCTTTGAGGCAACTTGGGCTTCTTGCCATAGGCAATAGTGTGGAAACTAAATTGCCAAAGGTAAAAAAATGGTGCAGAATTGTGATTATTCAAGCTGCAAGAACAAAAATACGGCTGAATCTCCACACACATTTCCGTTTTGCTATCATGGACATTGCTTTGAGGCAACTTGGGCTTCTTGCCATAGGCAATAGTGTGGAAACTAAATTGCCAAAGGTAAAAAAGCTTTGTGTGTGCAGTGTGCACTTCAGCGACAGGATTATATTTCTTTAGGCTCAGGGCACAGGAAGTAATATGTTTTGAAGAGTCCTGCTGTAACTTCACCCCAGGTAAGAACAAAGTGGTGATGCCATGTTTACAAGTGAACAGGCTCAAGAATGAGTTAGTAACGCTGTGTGCAGCAAATCACTCATGTCATATTACCAGTCACTTAAAACAAGTGCACCACCATTTGTTGGTCACCTGGTCTCTCACGGCCCCAGCTGTGGCCCCAGCTTCAACTTCTAACCACTCCCAGGTCCCTCCTCTCTCTCTCTGCCCGTTCATCCTCCATCTGGCGATTTTCGGCACCAGTATATCCAGGTTCATAAACATATCCTATTGGCTCTGTCACAGTCAGCTTTCTGAGCCACAAACACAGTGAAACACTAGCGGCTGTCACTTAGCGACAGCGCAGTGATATGAGAGAAAATAGCGCCAAGCAATTATAAGGTTTGACTTTTTCATCAACAACAGTTTTGCAATGCAAATGTATTGCTCTTTTCAACACATATTGTTTTAAGAAAAATGCTTTATATTCTTGACCAATTTGCCGGACTACTTTCGTCAGCACCAAAACTGGGCAAGAACACTTTTTGTACCACAGCCATGGTTTAGGCTTTTTTACACAAACTCATATCGAGTCAGTTTGAAATATATCGTAGTGAATCGTACTGAACCGAACGCTCACTGTATTGTGGCCTATGATCGAGGTATGTATCGTATTGGCGACTGCTTAATGACACCCAGCCCTGCCTAGAATGTTCCACACAAAGGTATTGGTATTTTTTCAATTTACAGGTGTTTTATAGCTCAAAAATATCATTAAAAACATTAATTCTTACCATGTGCTTCTCCACAGATCTGACCATAAACCTGTTTCCATTGTAATTACTGAGTTTATTTCAATACTACACTGGACATTTCTCTGATCTGGCCAAGATGTTGAAACTTCTGTCAGATTGATTATGTACTTACTAGTTCTGAGACTGCGTAATTCTAGTCTAGAGGTGATTTATTTTAAGATAATTTGTCAAGTGAAATGATCTGTCCACGCAGCAAGATAATTTCACTACTTTTAAGTCATTTTCTGATAGATTTAAGTTTATCTCTTAAGCTTTTTTGCCGTGCATGACAATGAAGACAAAGCAATAATATTTCCATGGACCCTGGACCAGAAAAGTTACACAGTGTACTTTTACTTTTATGTGTGGCACCTGCCCTCACGCTCCGGCTGCACCCAGGCACCCTCCACACCTCTGCACACAGCCTGTCACAAAGCTTACACCCAGGCTGAGATGTGAAGCGCTGTGAAATAACAGAACTTTGTGTCAGAACACCGAGTACAAAACGATAAGTCTGTCACGATACATTTTGAAGCATGTAGTATTCCCCAAAACATAGCCTATAATGTGCAGTAGAGTTGTCAAATTGATACTATAACTAGTACTGCAACTAGATTCTCAATTGGAGCAGGTATAGAGAAAAAAAAGGACAAAAATGACGCTTTCCTGGATAGTTTTAGAATGATCT
>KN488795.1:10118-26706 GCA_000787155.1 Scartelaos histophorus | reverse complement strand
ATAGAAGAGATCGTACCATCATGATGCTTCTGAAAGTAGAGTAAAAGGATTTCAAGGATTTACAATTACAATTCAAATAAACTTTTGAAATCTATACATATGTAATTATTTTTCAATAAGAAAAAATGTATAATACTTTGTTTGCTTGTTTGTTTGTTTTTGACAGGCTGTGAACATTCAAGCAAAAACACATCCGGACTCAAGTCTCAAGGCAATCGATGGTAAGGTCATAATTAACTCATAATTATGATATTTGATACTCCTAAAATTGCAGTCTAAAAAGTGTATATATGTATAATAGTGTATATATAAGTGTATGTATATATGTCTACTAGAGTATAAATAGTATTATATTACCCACAGATACAATTAATGCACATACACACTTAAAACAATTTATAATAGTAAGTTAAAGTTATTTTTTAATAAAGAGAAAGCATCTCTCACCTGCAGCTGCTGTGTCTCGGGTGATGGCAGGTCTGTTCTGTGGTTTATGTTGTGTTTAGCTTAATCATTTTCTACAGGAAACTAGTCACATCTTCTAAAGAATTCTTCCGCAAGTAATTCATCACATTTATCACATGTTCACAAATAAAATATTGCTTTTGAGTGATTATCAGATACTAATTCTATAATTTTAATAATTTAAATTCTGTCATTTGTTTCCAGAACAGCAGGCAGACAAACAGAAAAACAGGGTCAAAAAGGGGAACTTCTAAAACTGAACTTTCGTGGAAGACTAAATTAAAATGATGAATGAAATGAAAGGGGAAAGCAGTTGACCTGCCTTATTATCACCAAATATGGGATGAATGAATAATGGGCAAAAATAAATATCTATGACAGTATTTGTTTAATGTTGAAAAGCACCGTGCCTGGTTTTTATTGTCTTCAAAATGTGAAAAAACAACTAGGCCTAGTTCATTTTAAACTGGTCACAGTGGTCAGAAGTCTTTCCTCACTTTCCTAAAGCATTCCCAGCATTGTAATTATTTGCCAGGATGAGTCACAGTAATGTTAACAATAAGTAGCAGAAGACAGCGATAAGAGATTTGTGATCAAATTATTGTCAAATGTATATTTAATGGTATTTTAACATTAAAAAGTATTGTCTTCAGTTTGATGGATTTTGCAATTTATATATTTGTTTCTGAGAGAACCTTGGGTGTTCTTCAGACTAACCCCATAAGCAACTAGACTTGTCCCCATAGTAGCTAAAGGAGCCCAGATGCTCTTCAGATTTCTCTCTATATGTTATCGAGGACCAAGGATGTTCTTCAGATACAGTATGTCCCTTATAGCAACTAGATGGTTTTAGCTTTTCAGTAACTGGGAGTAACAGAAGGAGTGGGGCTGGTGGTGACTTCATCAGGTCATATTGAATTGAAATGTCTGTAAAATATATTCTTGAGATGGTATTTTGTGTCTCCATTATCCTAAAGGTTACATTATTTACTGATCGTTGTTATAATATTGTTTCCTCATCAAAAAACATACCAAGAGTTGTGTTTTCTTTATTCACACATGTTTAACACAAACTATGCATATTTAGGCTGTGCTCTTCTCTCAAACAGAAAACATGCCGTTCCACCTCATGAGCCTCCAGCCTGGAATTTCCAATCTCTACTAAACAAAAAGTAAAAGATATCTGATGACTAGAAAACATTTGGTATGCATGACATCACAAGGTAAGTAAGTTTTTATTTATATAGTGCTTTTCACAGATATGTCACAAAGACGCTTTACAGATCATTATTCATTCATTCCACACTTGGTGATGGTAAGATAGTATTGTAGCCACAGATGCCCCAGCTCAGAATGACAGAGGTGTGGCTGCTAATCTGTGCCACTGGGCCCTCCAGCCGCCACTATCATTCTCACACACACCGCTTTCATACTAGGCAATGTGGGTGAAGTGCCTACAGGTTTTGCGACTGGTGCCCCACTGTGGCACCTGATTTTCCCAGTGGTCTCCCTTCCAAGTACTAACCAGGCCCGGCCTTGCTGAGTTTCTTAGACCTGACGGGATCAGGCTTTAACACACTGATCTTTGACACAAAGATAAAAGAGAGCATTCTGAGTTTTAGAGATGCAACCAGATTAATAATAAAGGATTATTCAAACATGTGTGAATGAAACCAAAATAACAAGTTTCTGATGAGTAATAATCCATGCTACCTAATTGGGTAATCATATACAGTCTATAATCTCCTCTTGTGCTCACATAAAACCCACACACAATTGCATAGTTCCAAAGTGTTTATTTGCAGTGCATTACATTCAGGTATGTGCTACATTGTTGTTGCATATTTGGTTTACAATCTTCATGATACATCCAAGTGCAGTTTTTCTGAGATGAACTACTGGATTCTGTGTGTGTGTGTGTGTGTGTGTGTGTGTGTGTGTGTGTGTGTGTGTGTGTGTGTGTGTTTGTGTGTGTTTGTGTGTGTGTTTTTTGTTATTGTTGTTTTTTTGTTTTTGTTTTTTTTACCAGTTTTTGGTGCTTTAAGACTTTTGATATGTTTGAATAATTTTTGCACAGAAGATACTTTTACAGATCTAAATATGTGCCACCATTTACAAACCTGTTGCAGAAAGTTCAGACACTCAAATTCTAAACACAAATCAAAATTATGTGGTCATTATTATTGGCACTTTGCTTATTTAATTTGCAATATGTTAGTTACACTTCCCTTAATTGGAATTATAAAGCTAAAATACAAAACATTTAAAATTAGAAAATACACATCATTAAACAAAATACTTTAGTGCCATAGTATATATCATATTTGAATCCATCGTAATTATTTTTTTAATTACATTTTAGGCAGTGTCCCAGACTTACATCGAATTGGATTTGTGGGTCATATTCAGTGTTGGTCAAACCTACAGTACATGAGATGATTGGAGCTGCACATTTTGGTCCTTTGCATTTTATATAAGTCTTTATTATAAATGAAAACTGTAAAAACGATTTGATAAAGCACCTAAGATCATAAGGTAGCTGTCATGTTGGAGAAAAGACTAGTACATTATATTTATGTGTATATAAAACAAAAGTAGGCATTCAGGCTCATATTCACTGTAGAAAACACAGTACAAAAATATTATACTTATTTCTAAATCCTTTAATATTTAGAGATGCACTGTGTACATTTTCTGGTGAAGGATTTGCCACCTGCTGTCTCCATGGAGATGGCTGGAATGTTCCACAGTATGGAATTATAATTATTTAACTAACATCAAGATATATGTCAGATCTGTGGAGAAGAGAGTCCACTCACTGTAAGAATGCATGTATTTCAAGGTTTATTTGAGCAATATAAAAAAGTGTAATGAAATAAATGCAAAATAGATACGTTTAATGCCATACTGTGGAACAGGCAGACAAAGCGATATCATCTTCATGGAGATGGGTACGTGGTGACCCTCCATAAAACAGTGGCAAAATGCACCTTTAATGATTGTGTTGTAATTTGTAGTAACACTATAGGCCACTAGGGGCTGCAACAATGCCATAAAATCCCTGTAACTCAATGTAATGTTGCATATGCAATTTCCACATCATAGTATTCAAAAATGTGTAACTTTCATTGCCGTCTTACTTATAGGCATTTTGGACTACAAAATGTATACATTTTTGGGTTCACAGTAGCAGAGTGGTTAGCCTCCCCTCCTCGCAGCAGGTTTGGTTCTACCTCTGTAATCTAGACCAGTGGCTCTTTCTTCAAGTAACACATATACATCTGCAGTATAAATATATGCTGAATTTATAGTCCATATTTTGTTTTATCATTGCCTATTAAGTAATTTAGACCTATCGATACCTTGCAGTGACATTATGCTGGGGGAACTTCATGTATGTCTATGGCGGAATGTTCAGCAATTACTGTGGTGACTCACTGCACACAAACAAATCCTGTTTTGTTTTTAGACTGGAAAAATACAAAATGGATTTGAACAACACATTTTCAGTAGCCTGTGATCCAAGAGCTTTCAGTTGTTTCTAGTCAGACTGTATAAAAACAAAGCTCAGATTTAAGTCTATTATAGACCTTGACTAGGCCTGGTTTGGATCTGGTGATATGTACAAGGGTAACTATTTTCTGAAGTGATAATTGGTATGAAAAGATTGAGAACCACTGGCCTTGATATTTCTTTTTAACCCACATAGTGATACAGCTGATTCGATCTTATTGTGTATCTCAATGAAATACAAATATATAGTTCTACAGAGCGGTTTTGCCCCTGTATGTCAATAATGCATTCAAATACACTTCAGTCTGGTGTGAAAAATGTATAAATCATAAATGTGCCCTCAACACAAACACATACAAAACTAGCATCACCGCCGTTAGTCTTGCACCGCTCATATTGACCCTCGCCGCACTTTCTCTCCCCTCGTAGCGCTCGCCTTGTTCATCCTCCCACTCCGTCCTTTTCCTCTCCTGCTCCTCCTCCTCTTCTTCCCTCCGCCCCATCTCGTCCTCCTCCTTCACTATGTTGATGCTATCGCAGCTCTCCCCCTCGTGGCCCTCGTAGCAGTGGCACTTGAACCTGTCCCGGAGCAGCTGGAGGTCCTGTGTGGAGGGCCATCCGGTGACGGTGAAGTCCCCCTCTCCGGACGGGGCGATGCGGTGGGTGTGGGGGCTGAGGTGCAGGTAGTGCCGGGCGCGGGGGTTCTTTCGGACGCAGCGGCCGTTGCTCTGGCACAGGGAGTCACTGCACAGCTCTGCCGCCCTGGTGACGTTGGTGATGTACTGGCCCAGGCGATGGCTCAGGAAGTGCTTGACTTTGGTGCAATTGTGCTGGGGAGGCAAGATGGAGGAGTTCAGTACATTCCAAAAAATATATTATTCATTGCTTGTTATTGGCATACTTTTTGAATACATTTGCTTTTATGTGACATGTTTTCTAATTTCTAATAATGCATAATAATGAAACGTGGAAAAAAAATAGCCATTTAAAGGTGCATGTAACTTTTTGGTTGGGGGTCCGTTACATGCTTCTTTCAATGAATATGTCATTGCCCTGCCTGGAATGTTCCACAGTTTAACCTTATTTTTCTTTTTTATTCAATTACAGGGGGTTTACGGCTTAAAAATATCTAGAAAAACAGCCATTCTGACTGTGAGCAGGGTTGTGTCTACACAGATCTGACCTGTAATTTGGCCTGGTTTGGTCTGTGAAACATTCCAAACAAAGCAATAATATCTCCATGGAGAAAACTCTTCCCTCCACCAGAAAACACAATGCACCTTTAATAAGAAATGTGACCAATAAGCTAATATAGGTACAGAGTTAGAAATGTATGGACTTAAAAACTGTGAAGTGTATTTACCTGTGATGTAACAATCTAGGTAAATTTGAATGAAGATAGCCTTGTAAACAGGATTAATCAAATGACACCAGATATGTTTTTGATGAGGGGACAATTATGGTTCAGAACAACATTTTGCTTTTTTGCATGTGTTTTCTTATTAAGGAAATGTGATAGAAATGGTGGTTTAACTATTTGCCAACAGACAGTCACATGGTCCATAAACAATGTCCTCACTGTGATACATTTATGTAGAATTCCTCTGTTGAATTGTGCATTGTATTGCAAAACCACAAGTGCATTCTTGTTGGGTCTGACATCCACACGTTCTGCAGGAATGAATTATGTTTTTAGCATGCAGACACCGTGGTCCGTATAAACAATATCAAACTAAATAGTGAACTCTGTATATTCCATAAAAAGCAGTGGTTGACAGTATTTGACTCACCCTGGACGAGGTCAGGTTCAAGTCTCCCCAGATGACAAAACCAGCAGCCCCCAGAGCTGCACTCTCCCCAATAGTGTGGACCAGGTCTTTCTGCATAAGACACATGTTACATGTTACAAGAGAAACTGCATAGAATCCAGACAGAGGACCCGCTGATGTCATTGTCACCACAGGATGTAAATACACATGCATAAAACAGAATCCTGTGGAGAGTCTCCCTCTTGTGGTGGACCAGAGAAAATATTGATATCCATTAGATGCATTCAAGTCCCTTTAAATTGAACTTCATCCAAATGATCACACTCTGGCAGTCCTAATTCGAGCCAAATAAATGCATAAACAACAAACAACAAGTCTGTTTAAATTAACTGCAAGGCTGCTTAAATTAACTTGTCTACTGCTGAAATAAGATGTTTTAAATCATAGTCCTTATTCTTAATCAGAGCTGGCAATGCAGTCTGTGTGTTTGTAGATGGAGAAAGGAGCAGAGACAAAAGAGATTTGCACAAATACATATTAGAATTATACTGAATTACAATTTCAAGGGCAGGTATTAAAACTCAAAAAGTCTAATTACCAAAAAAAAAACCAACAATGTGAGTATAGTATAGTTATAGAATTAGTTATTTTGCACTCCTGATTTCTATTTCACCATTGCTCATCTTACTGCATTTCAATTAATAATATTTAATAATAATAATTGATTTTCTTCACTCCTAATTCCTGACAATAGTAAAACATTTGGCCATATTTTCTTACACATATCAACTAAAATGAGGCGATAATCGTAGTATTTTCCCATGCACTGACTTACATTAGTGAGGAAAGCCAGTGCCTCATCCCTGTAGCCCATCCTCAGATACACATAGGTGGGCAGGTCGTACTCCTTTGAGGTCAGTGATGCCACCCTGGTCGCCTCCCTGATCCTGTGCTGTGAAAAGTGCAAATTACTGATACTATTGGTGTGGCTTTTCCTTATGGCCACTGATGGAAACAGGGCCGTACTACTATTCCAGAGCCATAGCAACTCGTCATTTCTCATCCTCTCCAGCAGGGGGCAGAAGCCTGTGTAGTTCTGCTCGTGGAGATTGTAATTATGACAGTCAGGGTAGAGGTAGAATCCCCATAGTCCATTGGGGCGTAGGCGGGTACCCAACTGAATAGTCCGTTGCATGAAAGCTTTCGCGCTCTTTTCAAATCGGCGTCTCGCTAGCTCCTCGATTTGGGCCGCCGTTACGTTAAAATACGCCTTGCTAGTCAGTTCTTTCGACTTTTTTCGGTAAATGTCTTTCTTGTGCCAGTTCCGACTCCATTGCGGTCGCCAAAATTCCCAGTCTATTACCGCGAGACCTCGGAAATCTTCTGCGGGGATAAAATGGTTGATGTCTTGGAATGCTTTAAACAAATGTAGTTCAAGACTGCAGTTTTGAGGAAGTCCACCGTGTACTGGATCCCCTTGTGGTGTATAGTATGGGTAGTATCCCAGTCTATTAGCGTAAAATATGGTAACATTTTGGCCTGTCCAGTCGGCACGTGGGCTACCGTGAATGTGAAAGAGTTTCTCAAAGTTGGCGCTGATGTTGTATTTGATGGTGCACATGTCCAGGGGTGCGTTCCAAGCGGCAATGAAAGGTTTTCGACCAATCAGAGGGAGCTTGGCCGGTTTCTGTGCGAACGCAGCATGAAAGAGCAGCAAGAGCCATGAGCAGGTGAGCGACACGGGGACGATGTGGGAGGAGGAAGTCCCACCCACTGGCACCACAGGCATTCTGGGATCAGCGGCTGTCAATCATCCTGGAGGAGAGACAGGATAGGATTAGCATTAGGGATGTAGCAACCAAAATATCATGATACCGTATCGCCAAAAGTCTCACAAGAACATTGTGAACCACCATAATATATCAAGACTATGGAAGATAATTTGTTCAATTTAATCAGATTTTGAATTTGAACGCTACTGAATTTCTCACTTTTTATTCAGAATTTTAGTTGCTGAAATTTTAAGTGCACTTTTTCAGTATGGTTCAAATTCAAAATAAAAATGTCACCTTTAGATATTCACTGCGCATTTCCAAGCCCTGAAATTCAACAGTTAAAATTCAAAGTGTAAAATTCGCAATTAAAAATTTTGCAGCAAAGAGCCAAGATGTCAAGGCAGAAGCAATCGATCCAGAGTGAGTGAGGAGGACAGAGGCTGTTTCCTATTGGCTGTTCTCATCTGTGGGCGGGGTTTGAGGTTTGGATGAGGCTAATTCTGACCAATCAGATCGCTTCACTGCACCATTTCCTCTTTGTTACTAAATTAGATCGGATCACTCTGGATCGATTGCTTCTGTCTTGGCGTCTTGGATCATTCTTGCAAATTTTTTTAACCGTGAATTTTACACTCTGAATTTTGACCGCTGAATTTGAGGACTCGAAAATATCTATGCTGAAGGTGAAATTTTAATTTTGAATTTGAAACACTTTAAAAATGTACATGTAAAATTTCAGCAATTAAAATTCAGTATAAAAATAATTCAAATGTGTTTTTTCAGAGTTACAAAAATTCAAAATGAGAAATTCAACAGCGTTTCAAATTCAAATTCTGATGAAACAAATTATCTTCCATACAAGACTCTTTGCTTAAATGAATAGTTTTGGTAGAGCATGAACTAAAAAAACATAACATAGACCATGATCTTTTCCAGAGTCAAAAACATGAAGAACTGTTATAAATTTTAAATCTTAATGTTTTGGATTATCATAGAACCAAAGTGTTCTCAAGGTATTTTAAAAGGAAAAAGTAGCATATTGACAGTTTTGTTACCTCCACAAAATATTACAATAAATATCATACTTTGAAATGCATATCATGAAAATATATTAACGAGAAAATAATAAGCATAGAGGAGTGAGCCACATACCAATAAAATTCAATTCAATTTCTGTTTAGGTCAGATAATGATTTTGGTTTTATCACTATTCAACACTTGGAATTTGTATAATGTCTTCAAGAGGTAATTAAAGGAGCTGTACCTGATTTTTAATGTCTTGACCTATATTTTATAGGCCAACTGCATTCTAATTATTCTGTTTATGAGCCTGTTTCATACATTTCAGAGCTGAGTCATGCTAACAAATGCATGAAGTTGTTTGTGTTACTTCCTGCGTTATTTCTTGATTTAAAGCTGATAAAAAACACTGACACACATCATACATTATAACATGAATGGAAATTATGTACAGCTCCTCCAAAGCCATCAACACTTCACTGTGATTGGTTACACTCACCTGTCACTCACTCAGAGCATAATGGATTCTGACCAATAGGAGGAATGGGCGGGGAAAGTGATTTAGAAATTATAACTGTTATCTAGGCCATACGTCGTCATTTTTCTTTCCAACACATTGTAAAATATTATAAATAAAATCCCCTGCAAAATGTGGGTCAGTTGTTTAAAATCAGCTGCACCTCAGGAACTTCCCAGACCAAACCACGCAGCTTTACTCAGTGGAAAAATGCCTAAATATACAACAACATGGCCACCGACAGACTCTTTTAGCTGCATCGTTCCTGGAGAACACAGTGCGGTGAATGTATGGAGCTCCGGATTAGAAATGGTTTACTTAATAATACGTCATTTCTGTCGGGAGAAACCTAATGATACGTTAGTCACACTTAGATAAACAGCCGTGATCCACCCTGCTGTTACGCTGTTTACTTAAAATTATCACCGACTTTTACAGCCACTTACAATCTCACTTATCGCAGCATTTTGTAACATGTAAAATCCAAGACATACTGTAGATGACACAGCATTCATCATGTCTAATACCCGAAACAACCATTAAAATGATCTATCAGTGTCCCAATGTGCTGTGAGATGATAGTAGATACTGTATATGCAAATGTAATGGTGTTAAAGGGCCCATGTGCACCCTTTTCTGATCTGTTGTTATTGTTTTTTAAGTTGTAACATTTGGTATCATGGGTACTTTTAACATGTGCAAATATATGTACACACTTCTTAGTAGTGTTTCCCCTTGTTAATACACATTCCCATCATCTCATAGAGGAGGACATTTGTCAGCCTACTTTCTTACATTCTCAAAACTAAATTGGGCCTTTTAAGATTTGTATATTCAACGCACTTTTCCCAACAAGGCACAAACCATCCTTGCTTGTTATTTACAAATGCAGTCATCTCTTCCATTTGATAAATATCTAGTGTTATTTCCTACCATGTTGTCAAATTTGGTATTTCCTGTGATAACCATTTTTTAGTTATTTCTTACTAGCAACCAACAAGGTACTAAAGTCAGGTCTGTTTATTTAATGTTGTTTCCTCATGCTGAGTTCTCTCAAGGGAAAAAACACTCTTGTGTTACAGGAAGTGCTCCACTGTGTTTTTAAACTTCATACACCTTCACTAGAATCATTTGGATCATTTCACCCATGGAATTTCTAATCTCTACTGAACAAAACGTGTGAATAAAACTAAACTCCAGGCAGGTTTTTGAGGGAACAGAATTACAAAAAGCTCACAAGTCAATATGGGAGATAATCTCTAAAGATTAAATAATAAAGGACTCTGAACATTAAAATTTGGCCAGACCTCCTTGTCAAAGATTGATCTCGTCAGATCCCAGAAGCTCAGCAGGGCTGGGTCTGGTTAGTACTTGGATGGGAGACCGCTGGGAAAATCAGGTGCCACAGTAGCAAAACCTGTTGTTGTGTCCTTAGGCAAGACATGTCATCACATTACCTAGTATGAAAGTGGTGTGAATATTAGTGCTGGTCAGAGGGACCAACTGATGGCTCAGATTGGTTTTAAATTAATCTTAAATTAATAATAAAATGTAGAATTTTACAAGACAATAAAAAGGTGTGGGAAAAAGTCTAATATTTTGCAGTATGATAAAAAGTTCTACCAAGACTAATTACAACTGTTAAATTATTATTTTTGTCAACTTAAAATTCCAAATTAGACTGGCCAACATTAATTGAAATTTATTTTTTGCTGGTTTGCGGTTGAGATAGGTGTGTACATTTTAGTTTTAGACTCAAAGAGAGGTCAGAGGTCAAGAGGAAGCATTTGAGCAGCAGTCTTTGGTTGAGACGTGACTTTGTGTCCACAGTGTAGACCTCATAATGACAGGCTCCACTGTGGAACTGTCTGGGACCTGCCGCTACATTCAGAGAGGCATAGGGAATAGCCTGGTCACCACACGCTTTTCCTACAATACAGAGAAAGTCTGGGTCCCTGTTTTATCACACAATGGACACTTGTGAGCTTTAAGAGTAGTTATAATGTTGTTCCCTCCAAAAGAACATACCTGGAGTTGTATTTTGTTTCATTTCTATATGTTTGAGTAATCCTTTATTATTAGTCTCTCTATATTTCTAAAGCTAAAAATGCTCTGTTCCACCTTGTGATTTAATATAGTGATACTTTTCATGTTGTCAGTCCCTTTAACCTTTACTTCAGACAGTTCCAGGGCTGAAATCATCCAAACTCTAGTGAAGGTTTATGGTGCATAATATGGGCCCTTAAATTTAGAAAAATCTATTTAAAAACTCTTTTGGGTTAATAATTGTTTAGAAATGACCTTATCCATGGTTTAGATTTAGGTCGCAATGTCTTAAAATTGAATAGGATATAAAAAGCACTATTAGTATATGATGGTTTTTAGTAAGTCACTATTGGGCTTGGACAATAGATGCTTGTCAGAATTCTACCAAATGTTCAGACCCAGCGTCAGCATTAAGCAATATAAGATAATGAGCCTTAAGTGGTGTTTACTGCTGTTAGTCCATATATTTGCAAAACCAGCAAGTCTTTCACAACCGCGTCCTTAAACACCACATTATATATTGGGTGGGAATGAACTCTTTGGTTATTCACAAGCGCAGCAGTTATTCCAGACATGTGAGTACGTACACAAATTTTATGCATTCTTATGACTTTAACATGCCATTTTGTCACTTCAAATCATGTCTATAGACTTTATGAACTCCACGGTGAGAAAATAAACAAATAAAGCTTAGGCAACATAAACTGCACTAATGATACAAGTCTGGGGATTGTTTAAGGGCTTTAAAAAAGTGCATGAAAAATCGGGATTTTTACCTGTGACACAACAATCTGGGTAAAATACAAACTGAGATTTTTTAATACTTAGAGATGACTCTGAATGGATGGATAAATTAAACAATGAAGCAAAAATACAACTATGTTTTTGATGGCATGGTTAAAAGCTCAATATTTTTGAACAATATTTGTGATTTAAGGCATATAAACTTGTAAATCTACTTGTAAATTTAAAAAAAAAAAAAAAGTGTGATCCCCTTCACCTTTCAGACCTTCATTACATTTCAACTTGCATCTCCTCTTATTCAACCATGTAAACTCTATCCAAAGAAACAGCATTTTCACGTGGTTGCTTGGTAACTGTGCTATGACTTCTCGAACCATTTACCTTGAAATTACATTTACAAGACTCCGGCACGTTCAAATACCCCATTATGTGTTCAGTATGTTGGTTCGGGAATGGGATCCGTTTTTGCAACGCTGCCAGTTTTCTCATGGTTTTTGGAAACAATTTAAGTGCGGCCCATAGATCTGTTTTCAAAGGCATTCAAGCGGCAGAATGACTCTAAATGTATAGGCCTATGTGATGTGAGGTAATGGCGCCGGACTGAAGTAGAGCCACTTCATTATAGAGCCAAACACAAAGATAAGCATGTTCTGATGTAAGCGCTGGGAATCAACTCATTTTAGCGTTATCTGAAATGCCGATGGTTTTCCAAGATGGATTTAAAGGTGCATTGTGCAACTTTTCTGGTGGAGGGTTCATCATGGACATATTGCGCTGCCTGGAATGTTCCACAGTATTACAATAAACAGCTCTACCTTAGATGTATTCAATTACAGGTGGTTTTACTGCTCAAAAATGCTAAATAAAAACAGGCATTCTGATGGTGACTGGGGTTGCTTCTCCACAGATCTGACCTGCAGCTTGGTGCGGTTTAGTCTCCGTGAAGATAGAAAGATTTAATAACATTTTGTGAAACATTACAGACGAAACCATAACATTTCCTTTGAGAAAAGCATATGATGGATCCTCCAGAAAAGTTGCACAATGCACCTTTAGTCTCTTTGTCCTATAAATACATATATAACATGAATATTACATAATTCTGCAGTTCTGTACTAATATTTTATATATTTTTCTATTTATTTAATCTATATAATGTCCTGTTCAAGTGGTGTCCATCACTTTAAAAAGCCGTTCTAAGGGCGTCTGCATTTAATCCTTAAGTGTTTTATCCCCCATGAATCAGAATGTACACTGTTAGCATGCTAGTGTTGTTGCTAGCGATGTGTAGAATCATGTGTTTTGTCAGAGGAAAAAACAAGTTAGAATCAGCTCAGGTTAAACTAAACTTTCTCCCACACACTGGGACAAATGTTTAGCTAACAGAAGAAGTTGTGTTCTGATCTGGATACTTCACAATACTTATCATAAACTCACGCAATAATTAAGTCAGATAACAAAAAGCAACCCTGAATTGTGGTTTTGAAATGAATTGAGTTTTTTTCTAAGAGTGGAGCCTCGGTCGGTCTGGCAGCATTTAAGATCTGATTTGTTGATGTCTGGTTCGCTCCACATTCAAGCGCAACAGATCCATAGCAAAGAAAGAAGTGTCTCCAGTGGAAAAACAGGCTCAATTAGACCAAAACACTGAAGATGATTGAAGATGAGATGAGAGTGGTCCTGGAGTCGAGGGGAGGACATCCAAATCAGCTTAATTATGTTTGAGAAAAGACTTCTTCTCTAAGTCTTAAAGGGCCAATATTTTCTGTTTTGTGATCCATGTTAAAATGTTGTTTCCTTATCACAAACATATTCAGAGTTTTGTTTCATTCATACATGTTTAACACACAAACCCTGCACAAACGTTTCTTATGATGCCATGTGGTAATAAAGAAAATGCTCCACTGTGTTTTTAAACTTCATACACCTTCACTAGAATGATCATTTTAGCCATCACAAGGTGGAGTAGAGCACTTTGAGCTTTGGAGATGTAGACTGATTAATAACAGAGAATTACTCAAACATGTGTGGATGAAACGAAACGCAACTGTGTGTATGTACTCTTACTCTTATTACCTTCCACCATTGAATATATTTGGCATGGAGTTTAAATTGGAAGTTTTAGATTGTTTAAACCATGGTAATTTTAACAAAACACATACATTTATTTAAGAAACATGTCTGATTTGAGATGAATGTGATTGACAGGTGGACTGTGGACTGACCAGTCGTAGTTTGTCCAAACAAACCACTTACAAGAGAAAACGAAAACCAATAACACAGAGAGCTGAGAAATGGTGCTGATTTCTGCAAAGTTAAACTCATGTATCTGAGGTTAAAGTACATTTTATTCTGAATGATACAAGAATTTTCTAAAGGAGATGTCTTCAGTTCAGCTCCAGGACCTTCTGTGTTTCAGTAGAATGTAGGAGAGACTGGCTTGTCAAGCAAACAGAAACCAGGACTTCTTCCAGACAGGATAAGTAGCAATAGGGGAATGCTGTTATTCTGATAAGATACCTTTTATCTGTATCCGCTGGAGAACTCAAAGGAAATCATCTTGTAGTTAGCTCCAACCACAACAATCTCCTACAGCCTCATCTTAAAATCACATATATTTAAGAATTTGGGGGAGTAAATATAAACCTGCAAAAACATGAGGAGAGGAAGACGGAGGTGAGCGTTGGGGAGTGGATGGAGTCCCTGATGGTGGAGCTGAGGTGCCTGCCAAAGGCTTACTGCGTTTAAATACACCATCTGTTCTATATGTTGTGCACAGACCAGTACCAACACTCCCAGTGTTACATAATGTATTCAGGGCCAGGAGTCCAATGTAAGTGAAACTGGATATACTTCGTGTCCCGGCATGTAGGACTGGAACAAAGCAATTCCTGGAAAGAGCCCAAACATCAAAGTCACATGGGGTGAGGGAACCAGGGGGACCTGTTTTAATAAAAGGGGGAAAACTGCTCTTATAACAGTCACTGGTGTTTCCAGCTATTATCAGCCAGACACTTAAGTGCTTGAGATATCATGACTACTGAGAGAGCAGTGAGCAGACAGTCAATGGGTGTCAGGGTGATTAAAAAAACTGCTCCTATAGCGTTTAACAATTAAAAACAAATGATTCTATCTTCTGAAAGGAAAAAACACTCAAAATGTCACATTTAACAGAAAGCTGTAACCCATGGATATACTGTATTATGTGTATTATGTATTGGCTTGGTTTTTTCCTGCAGCAGGTAGTGTTTTGTTTTTTTTGTTTTTTCCTCATTATGTTTATTGCGCATATACATACAAATCATTACTACATACATACATTCAGGTTGTGGCATTGTGAGACCTTCTTATATACTGACCTCATCTATCTTTTAACATGCTGCAATAACTAGCTGTGCATTTTTATATACAATAAGCTTGCATCTCCACAAACCTGACTTCTCCTGCATGTTTCCAATCTTTATATATTGCTCTTTTGGCTAGAATCTTCCACAGTCTGGAATAAACTGCAATAACTAGCTGTGCATTTTTATATACAATAATTCCTTGTTTTGTTGCTGGCGCCCCAGTGGTGTTTATCTTGGGGCCTCAAACTGATCCTTGAAGTGACTCTGATCACTTTTTTTCCCTTTTCCCTTCAAATTCAGGTATATAGCTGCCAGTTTGATCTAGCAAACAGGAGTAATAAAAATGTCCTCTTTTATCATTTTGATTATTACAGATTATATGCATTGGAGAGCATATTGAAACTTCTCGTTTTGTTTAGAAACTGTAAGTTAAGATAAAACACAGCATATCCTTACTGATTCCAAAGAGAATTCGAGACAATCGTAATTTCTGAAACAGTTTTTGCATGTGTGAGAAGCAAGCTGTTCTTTCCCAAGTAAATTAAAATTGACAAGTTATTTTGATGGTCCCTCTGGTTATTTCTAACATAATGAATAGAATTATCCTTGTTTGTAGTCTAGACACACAGCCCAGTCTCACACAACAGCGGCCATGTGATGCACCCAAATTAACTGGAACACTATAAATGTCTCCTACAACTAATGAAAATAACAAAACAGTCTGGTAGGAAAAACTTGAGTCAAAAATATGCAGCTGAAGTAGAACTAGTACAAGATCTTTGTCTGGGCCAGCATTCCAGGACGGGACATCTCACCACTGCCCCCACTCCTTTCAAAAACCCTACGCAGACTCCTGCCAACCCCACTGGTCCAGAAAGATAGTGCCAAGCCAACATTTCACAACATTAAATACTCGATTTAATGTTCCTCCATGCTTCACTTTGTACATACAGAGAACAGTGCTTTCTAAACATGCATATCTGGCTGAATGCTAAACAGAATGTATTTTTTTTTTATTTTCTTCCCTCTTCTAAAACAAGAGCTGTGCAATGTGCATATATTATTTACAACTATCATTCAAATAAATATACGTATTCCTATGTTGTCTTGTTGAGTTGCAGAATATGCGAACAATTTTGGGCTTACATTCTGAATATGGAACTGAGACACATCATTTTGAAATTAATGAAACAATTAAAGTGGGATTAAGCTGCATTGTGAAGCTTTTCTGGTGCATCCCTCAAATTATTTTCTTATAATGATTTGTTTTAAATGCTTCACAGTTTTGGTATTAAACTTTTATATCGTCATGGAGACCAAATCAGACTAAGTTACAGATCTGTGGAGAGGCGACCCTGCTCATAGTCATTGTTTTTTTTTTTTTTTTTTTGT
>KN488795.1:0-10108 GCA_000787155.1 Scartelaos histophorus | reverse complement strand
TTTTTTTTTTTTTTTTTTTTTTTTTTTTGAGCGATAAAACCACCTGCAATTGCATAAATGTAAGGCAGAGCTGTTTAATATCACACTGCAGAACATTCCAGGCACAGCAATGACATAGAAACAGGTGACGGACCCACACAAAAGGTTACATAATGCACATTTAAGGCCAATCTGTGTAATATGTCTTCTTTAATTTTAGGTAGGAAGGCTCATCCTTTTTGGTTGAAGGAAGCTAAATACCTAATGTCATATGTTCAAAGTTAACAAATTTTTTATATTTAAATTTGGTATTTTGAGTGATTTAAATTTGACATGGAAACTGAATAGTTATTTTTTTCTCACCCAATGAAGAAATTTGTGTTCGTGTCTTAAGTTAGGCTTGGTCAGGACTACAAAGGAGTTTCCCCTTTGTGAATGTTTTAGATTGATGTGGTCTGTTTCTTTTAGACATTTGAACTGTGTGTGTGTTTAGGAGAAACTACTGTGTACAATGACATGAAATATAATGGAAAAACACAAAATTACAGAGATTGGACACAAAATTCCCCCATGTTTTTGACTGCCAATGGATAATGAACCCACAAAACATTTCTAATTCTTTGTTTTTCCCATCTCATCCAATCATGACATTGCATTTGAGCTGCGCATGAACCACTCCTGATGATGTGTGTTGTTCACAGTGTAACTCAGTGTGGTCACGGGCCTCTCTAACTCATGTAGTACAGCACCAAAACCCCAAAGATCGCTGGAGAGAACCACAGATTTCCATAAGAGGCAGCCAAAGCTAACCTCCGGGCCAGGGTGAAGGGGACTGGTGCTGGGGTATGGCTGGAAGGAGAGCTGTCAGATGGGGAAAACATATGGGGGACCTGCCCGCGAGGACAAAAGAGAAAATGTCACGGAAATACTCTTATTTGGAAGGATCAGTAGTAGTTGGGTATTATGATGATTACGATCTTTGCTATGCAGTATATGTTTTGCTTATATTTGTTATATTTGTAAAATTTAGCACAAAAAGCAACGATAACAGTAAAAAAAAAAACAAAAAAAGAGTGTTCACATTTGACCTGTTTTAGTCCTGATGTAGTTCTGGTTTAGTTCCATGTTTCATTCCTGGTTAGTCCTAATTTTTATGTGTTATTGCACTGATCAGGCTTGCATCTCCACAAACCTGACTTCTCCTGCATGTTTCCAATCTTTATATATTGCTCTTTTGGTTAGAATCTTCCACAGTCTGGAATAAAACGTACATATGTATCTTTAAATTTCCACGGACAGGACCTTTCAGAATGTTCCGTACTGTATCTTTAATTAGTAGTTGATTATAATGATCTTTGTCAACTCTAGATATCACTAAAAATTGTGCATCAAAACCTCACCTTTAAATTGTTTTTTAGCCAGAACATTGTGTAAGCAGCTCGTAAAATAAAACTGAGACTGCTGTGCACTGTCTGTATTTAATTCTAAAGTATTTTGTCCTCTAAGAATCATGAAGTACACTGTTAGCATTACCGTCTTAAGCAGCTCTTAAAATAAAACTGAAATTGCCTTGGGATTTCTGCATCTAATTATAAAGCATTTTATCCTCTAAGAATCAGGAAGTGTGCTGTTAGCATAGTTCTGGTCTCTGAAAATGGTGAAATTGGCTTATAAATGAATTGTGGGGAATAATAAGGACGGTAGGAATGCGTTGGGAATAACTCGACCACAGGAAATGATTTAAAATAAACTCCTTGTGTTTTTCACCTTCTGAAGACAGTAAAAATCAGGTACAGCACCTTTAAGCTTTTTGTGTGGTCTCCGGGTGGAAAATCTTTGAGTTATTCTTTCCCAAGACACATGGTAAGACAACTAAAGCAAAGATCAAAAGTTATAGTTTAGATTTTCAGCAGTATATAGAATTAAACTGCTGAAACCAAACAAGTACTACAAAAAACATGGTGATTGTGTAGAACCACATTGGGCAAAACCAGTCCCAAAACAGGAGCATGATTCATGGGAAGAGATACAGGAACAAAGTGCTCAGATATTCAATCAAACTTTATTTATAGGGCACTTTACACCAACACAAAGAAGTGCACTGCATCAATAGCACAAGAAAAACATGAAGTATTGGACACAACTGTGAAGCTAAACTAAGATTATACTACAGGGAGTGGCGTTCTCTGCATTTGATCCTTTTTTTTTTTTCAATAGGGTTTAGGTGATATCGTAACTTGATAAACTGGCTTAAAAGTTGAGTTTAGGAATTTGCCTTTTAATAATCAAAATGCACATTCGGTTCACATGAAATAAAAACTGGCACAAAGTTCAACGTCTTCTCTCTATGCACAAATGAACCCAGATATTTTTTACATTACGGTTTCCACTACACATGATTCAATTCAATTCAATTCAATTTATATTTGTATAGCCCAAAATCATAACAACAGTTACCTCGGCGGGCTTCACAAAATTGTTAAATTAGCAAACAAAGATGTCAGAGAATGAAGCGGAATAAGAAAAAAAAATAATAATAATCAATTAATAATTCAAAAATACAGAATGTCCAACAACAAGCAGGCAAATGGATAATTGTCCCAGCATCTCCTGTCCTTAGACCCTCCTTCTTCGGCAAGGAAAAACCCGGAAAAAAAAAAAAAAAACAGTGGGAAAAAAACGAGAAACCTCGAGGAGAACCACAGTGAAGGAGATCCACTCCCATGGATGATAAGTCAATAATTGTGAATTTTCTGTAATATTTCTCTCAAAAACCAAAAACTTAATCTCTCCCACAGTCTAGACGTGAGAAAGCCTTATACCCTGAGAGCAAACTGTCAGGTAAACATCTCAACTTCTCAATCTCACATGTGTATTAACAAATGCAATAAAGTTTAATCCCATATTGTGAAAATTATGCAAAGCGATAACCATGGAGACAAGCAGCTCACACACTTCTAAACCAGTAAAGTTACATAGTGCAGCTTTAGGAACCATGACAATGCAAAACGCCAGGTGTGATGAGATGATAAAAAGTACTGTTTAAAAAATTTAATCGTGTTCATCTTCTCCCAACCCCGTCTATTTTCACTACACACAGACTCAAATCTTAAAATCCTTCAGCTAATTGCCGTCATGTTCCGCTCTGATCCCCCGGCCCAGACTGTCTGTGTGTGTCTGAGTGGGCGGAGCTTCATCACAGCGCCGTCCCACCCCATAAACAGCAGACGTAAGGTTTTTATAGGCAGCTGTGATGAACCCCAATCTCATTCTACATTCCTCCACTGCACATGACCTCCCTGTGTTTACTGCCACATCTGCAAAAGCAACACAACAATGTGACTGCTGAAGGTGCTTAGGGTTGATAAGGTTCTTGATCTGGTTGCATCAAAGCGATAGGCTGATATTGAAATAGTTGTTTTAAAATGATAAAATAATAGAGGTTTAAATGACAAGATCTTCCCATGTTACTGTATTTCTGTTTGTTACAAACATTTTTCTTGGACACAATAGGGGTTAAGTGCTGCTAAGTTTATGTTTTGAGATGCTCCAGTTCCTAAGAAATTGTAAGGCCCAAATTATGAACGTCGCCACACTATTTAATTATATATATTATGTAAAAATATAATCTTGTCTGGACACTATCTTGCAACTCATCCCAGATGGAACTCATCTGCTCTTTATTTTCATTTAATTTTAAATTTCACATTCATTGCACACAGGAACATTATAGTTTTATAAGCTTTGCTTCTGCCTTGGCCTTTTCAGTCACTGTTATTTTGACAATGTATTTTTTTGAAAATGTCAATGTCAAACATTGTGTGTGAATAAAATAAACTGAAACTGTGTTTCATATGACAAGCAGTTCAATGGTTTGACGCTCAAAATTCCATGGGAAAAATTCAATGTATAAAAAAATTGGTCAACTTCTCAAGATATTAGATTAGAAATAGGACAGGAGATGTGGAAATTCCAGTATTGCAACACAAAGTGCAAGAACAGCAGGAGAAATGAAATCAATCAGGAATCAAGATTACTACTGAAATAGACTAAAATGTGACCAATCTAATTAGAATATTAGAAGAAACATTTTGAGTTAAGATTGAAAAATCCAGAATAAAATACAAATATTTCTTAATAAAATACAAATATTTCTTATTATATATTTCTTATATTTTTTTTTTCATATCGACATCTTCCTAAAATAATTGCATAAGTCATTTTTTCAGGTTTTTCAGGAAACACAAAAAACTCCCTCCAAAATTAAAATTATGGCATTTGTTGCCTAAGTAAACATAGGCAAACAAGTGACTTAGGCGATTATTTTAGGAAGGTGACAAGATGCTTTCAAGTTTTACAGATACACAGTGGAGCTTTAAAATGCATTTCATGATATTTTAATTGAATTCAATAAAAAGCATGTTGTTTATATTCAAGTAATCCAAATAACAAAGCTTTCTTTCTGGTCAACTATTTGGCATTTCTTATCACAATGAAGGAAACCAGCCACTCTTTCTACAATACCGTACTTCCTACTTACTCCATTGAGGATATTTTAAGGGTTTAGCCACATTCCTGACATGTCAAAACTCTGCCACCCCCTCATCCACTCAAAACAAACACTATTGTGCAGGAGTCAAAGTCTGCGAGACTGTTCAGAACGTACCTGTAGATGCGTAGGGGCCGATGGGAGGGCATCCGGGTGAAAGATGGGAAGCGTGCGGGGTCAACGCGGGGGTCATGGTGGAGTTTCAAGTCGTGTTGGAGTAGCACATGCTTTGGTCCTGTCAGGGAGAAACACAGGCTTAGAGCGGCTTATATAGTACAGTAGGGAGGGAGGGAGGAGAGAGGAGGAGGGAGGAGAGAGTCTGAGCCACAACAAAGATTAGTGCAGAGAGAAAGAGAGAGAGAATGAGAGAACCACAACAAAGATCAGAGAGGATAAGTCATCTACAACTAGCAAAGGATGAGTGAAGAGAGGAGCAGAAAGAGAGAGAGACTGGAGGGGGGATAGAAAGAGGGAGGAGGGAGAAGCTAGAGGGTTGAGACGAGGGTTAAATCTGCCCTGATCCGATCTGCTGCCGCTGAGATGTAAACCTGCTTGTCAAATACAGGCAGGAAGATGTGGACTTTTACTAATCGAGGCAATACTTGTGTTTAAAACTAACTTAAAAGGGACATAGTTAAAAATGTGGTCTTATGGTGTCCCTTCATCTTTATTTTACTCATTCACATTTGAGTCGTTCTGCATTGTCCAACATTCAAGGCTTATGTTCACATACCTTTGCTTTTCTTCACCCGCCGCTCTGTATGTCCTTGCAACTTCTCAAATGTATTTTTATCATATAGGATTTGCAAAAAATTTAAAACATATGGTAAATGAAAACCTGTTGTGTCACCATGAAGTTCCTCGCAGCAAGAAGGTTCATTTTTGGAGTTCTATGTTTGCATTTCTGTGTATTTGAGATTTCTTGGGTTGGGTTATGGTTCAGTTTTGACAGTCTGGTTCACCCCAACATGCAGAATTGGCATCTACTCCTGACTAAGCTAAGCCAAGATCTAGAGATGGATCTGGGCTTTACTCTGCAGTCACCCCCATCTGCATGAAGAATGAGGATCAATAGTATAAGCTTATGATTCTCACACATTTATGGATAGTGTCCCGAATCATCACCATTTTTCATGCATTTTAAGGTGTGTGCATAAAGTGGTCAGTTAGTGTTGGTGTTCAGAAACTTTCCAACATATGAAACAGAATGAACGGCCATTTTGTTTGTATATTTTGACTGCAGAATTGAAAATAAAATAAAATAATCGCCTAAGTCACTTTTTGCCTAAATTTTCCTTAGGCAAAAAATGCCATAATTTCAATTTTGGGGGGAGTTTTTTGTGTTTCCTGAAAAACCTGAAAAAATGACTTATGCGATTATTTTAGGAAGGTGTCGATATTAAACTAAGGAAGCAGCATTTTGATCTTGAGCGTAAAAGCCATAAAGACGCTCATTTGACTTCCATTGAATGACATTTTCACAAGACCACAAACCAACCATATAGCCTAAGTATAACTGTTTGAATATTTATTTGAAGTACTGTATATGATTCAGTGTCTTGTCATATCTAATTATAATTTAATAATTTCAACACACAAATCTCACACATAATTTCAACTTTCAAAACCATTTTAATAAAGTCTATTCAAAACCGTGAGAAGCTCAAAAAACGATGTCTTAGTGTTCGGGAATTTCATTTTGTGTTGCGTTGTGTCAGCACGTTAAACGACTTCACATATGGGACCGTGCGCTTAAACCCAGAGCCAGTCCAGATTTTTGCGGCTGACCACAGCATATTTACAACTCCAGGACAAAAGTCACCCCGAACCCTGCGCTGAAATGTTCAAATGGAGTTTCCCTGACTTAAATCAGACCTCTTACCTCACCACGTGTTGGATTGGTTAAAGGTCTTGCAATGTGGAGATGCACAAGATGAACCGTTGTGGGCTGATGTTATAATGTTGTGTTGAAGTTGTGTTTTGTTTCATTCACACATGTTTGAGTGATCCTTTATTATTAGTCGCTCTACTGTACATCTCTGAAACTCAAAATACTCTGTTCCAGCTTCTGATGTCATGAAGCATCAGAAGACTCATCCAAATAACACAGTGGAGCACTTCCTGTATTACCACATGATGAAAACTTGAGTGTTTTCTATTTTAAAGAAGATCTCAGCCTAAATATTCAGGGTTTGTGTGTTAAAAATATGTCAATGAAACAAAGCACAACTTTTGGTTTTGGCCTTTTCGAGTCACTCCCCCTTCAGAGCACGATCACAACACAATCAGCGTGCATCCCGCTAATGAAACTACTGCACATCACATCACATTTGTCTTTAGTTTTGTATCTAGTTTTTGTATATTTGTGTGGGAGCATGGATGACATAGGCTTGTGGACTGAGCATTGAACTGAATTTTAAAGCTAACCATAAGCAGACTTTGCATAGGGCCCAGAGAGATGCTAAATGCTAAGAAACGTGCATGGGGGACATCAAACGCTTTTTCAGCCTTGTTATAACATGGTGGAAAGCTCAACAAAATTTTGCATAATACCCTCTCTTTTAAACTTGACTTGTTGACATCTAAATATTGCAGACACTCGAATGGACAATTAAAAAGCAATGTGTTTCTTAACATAGCACATGAAAGATAATTAAAGCTTAGAGTTAAGACTTTAATGGTGTATAAAACCTCAAACTACAAGGACGTGGTGATGCTACTGACAGACACTAAATGAACTTCTTTCTCACTTGATGCTGCCTTGTCTTCCTCTAATTTAGCAGCTGTTTACTGAGTTAAGAGTTTCACCGCCAACCAGAAGGTCACTGCTTCATGTTGTCCAGTACTTGAACTGCCAAATTAATATTTTTAATATGATTATGAGGATTACATTTATATTTTAACCATTATTATAATCATATTTAATTAAAGGTGCAGTAGTAACTTTTCTGATGATTGTTTTCTATATAAACTCTCTATATATGTTCCACAATAAACCTTTCTGTCTTATGCTTATTCAGTTGCAGGGTCTCAGTGGTTTAATGTTTTTAATGTTTAATTTTTAATGTCAACTCATCTCCATGAACACAAGCAGATGGCAGAACCCCAATAAGAAATAGTACAAAATTATAATTTAAAGTTTTGTACTATTTATTTTCACCAGTAAAGTCAAATGTGAAATGTGTGTCACATCTAGCATCATAGGACATAAAAATGTACAACTGTACTATATTTCTATATTTTATTTGTACTTGTACATATACATTTTTATAATTATGCCTTATTGACACAGGTCTCTTGCTATTTTTCATGATTTAATAATTCATTTCATTGATTTGTCACAATTCATCTAAAAAGTTGTTGCATCTTACAGTTGCTTTGCAGTGACTTTACTCATTGTTTTATTGATTTAACTTAGTAAACTGTATTATATGACATTATCACCTCTTGTCTATAGCTGCCTGTAAAGTGTATGGCATTCTATATAAATATATAGGTATAAATCATGTGGTGTTAAAAGTTTTGGCTCATAGACATTTAATATGAGGTCGCTTTCATGAGCTGCACGATTAGAGGGATTAAAATCCATTCCAAGTGGCAGTTGAAGAGACAAGTAGACAAAGTGAAATCCAATTTAAGAAACAAAAACAGTTCTTAATGATCATCTTCAAAGTGTTTTATTTCATGTGACTGAGGAATTCGGGGAAAAACATTTGGGAAAACCATGTGGAGTGTATACGGAAAAAAACAGCAAGATGTCATAGCTCTAAACATAAGGAGAATAGACTGTAATGCTGTGAGCTTTGACTAACCAAGATTACTGGCTCTGAGCTCCTTGTTTTTACATTCTTGAGTTTTCAGGCTCCAGCAATTACACATGTGTCAGTGCTTCCCTAAACACTTTTATGTATAAATCACCCACTTTCATCTTTCATTGTGCAGTAATTGGGCTTGAATTTCAGTACGTTAGGGGGAAATGTCCGTGTTTGGGTCACGCAGCAGTGCCGTGGTTTAGTTGACATCCAGGAGCAGGTATACAGCAGCAAACCATCTGAATGAAACTGAATTGAAAGACACATAACACACACAGCTCCTCAAGGGGATCCCAACGTGTCACCAGGTCAACTGAGAGACGTAGCCCCCCAGCCTGTCCTGGATCTTCTCTCATTTTACCCTAAATCTAACCTCAGCAGTGGCTCTTCTCTGAGTTTGTGCCATTTTCTCTAATACTGCACACTTACACAACATTTACCATAACAACATTTATTGACTTTTTGTCCAAAAAAAAAGTTATTCCACAGGGAAAGTACAGTACAGTCATGTTTAACCATTGCTTTCTTAGTTCGGAATGTTTAAATTTACACCAATGAGCATAAAAATAATCCTGGAGTCCAGTAAGTATTTAACATAAAAACAAGCAGCGTTCTGTTCAAATATACTTTCCCGTGACTCAGCGTGACTCTATGGACCTTCCATCTTACAATATATTTTACTAGTTCTTGAAATTAGTTTAGACCAGTGGTTCTCAAGACTTTTTACACCAAGTATCGCCTTTCCAAGCATCTATGGGCCTATTCCAGGGAGTTCAGATTAGTCCTAATCCAAAGGAGGAAAAATGTGGATAGATTTCACTCTAGATTAACAAACACTAGAATTTCAGAGGAAAACGTGTATATCATGAGAATGATCTTGTGTACATGTACCACAGATTGAGAGGCACTAGATTATATTACATAACATTATTGTTTATCTGTAGTCTGAATTCAGAAATGAAGCTGACCTGAAGCTGAGCTGCTTAATTCGTAGGAATTTGTCAGTGGGAAATTGCCATAAGTGAAGTTCCCATAGCAATTGGTGCAAACATAACTTCTAGGGAAAATAAAGAAATAAAAACTGGCACTGGGTTGATGGTAGAAACCTGAGTGGTCGGTTGCTTTTGGTTAAAATCCCAAATAAAACCATCTTTTTGGAGGATGTTTAATCACTTTTGACTCTGAACTTGCTACATGAGATTTCCAATACAAACTTTCCATATTTTTCCATTGCATTCAGTCCAGGAAACACAATCCAGCTGAAGAAAAATATATTGGCCCAAACTTGGAGAGAAATGTTTTTGAAGTGAAAGTGAGATTGCTGACTGTTCACCACACATCTTTTTCCGCTCAACCCCAATTTATGCTTTTAATTAGCACCTTTGGTTGTGAAGTGTACTGGGACGCTACTCCAAGAAACATGGAAAAAGACACCCACTTGTTTGCACTTGTTTTATTTCTCACAGTGGAGGTTTTAGTCAGTGTTGTTAAGTAATAATATGCACCAAAATTACAGATGCAGAATATGCCATACATACAGTGTCTTCTTTGTGAAGGCAACAGTCTGAACCTAGACTGCTGCCTGGAATCTGCTGCCTGGAATCTGTTGTCTGGAGTCTGCTGCCTGGAATCTGCTGCCTAGACTACTGCCTGGAATCTGCTGCCTGGAATCTGCTACCTGGAATCTGCTGCCTGGAATTTGCTGCCTGGAATCTGCTGCCTGGAATCTGTTGCCTGAAGTCTGCTGCCTGAAGTCTGCTGCCTGGAA
>KN488793.1:0-18880 GCA_000787155.1 Scartelaos histophorus | reverse complement strand
ACACACACACACACACACACACATTTTCCAAACTTCACATTCACTTAAAGTCACTTCCTAGAGACTGATCTTAACTTTAAGCTTAGTCACTACTCTACATTTAAGGAACTGTATGTAGTCTGTGCTCTTATAATTAAAAAAAAACAACCCAAAAACTACAATTACAGCTCATGCTAGGTTTCCAGTGTCTTTACTCGCAGATGGACTGTAGAAGATGCATACATTTCTTCTCATTCGCAATGTGTGGTCAGCATACAGCAGCAGAGGCACTGATTAATGATTGGCCTGTGCTGGGGCTTAGGTAGAGAGTATTCAGATCAGAGTCTTTTTAGGTTTAAAAGTACTGGATTTCAGCAATGAAACTGGCAACCCATATATCGTGTGAGCCTCATTCCGTTTTCTAAAAATAAAATAAAAAATAAAGTAAAAAAAAAAGTTTAAAAGTGTTAACCATATGCCAATGTAAAACAAACGGGGTAGCAGTCTCCTCTTTTTGAGCACCAACAATTTTGTGTGTATTGTAATATTCCACATACAGGCATGTTGCTCTAATAAATAAAAATGAAATCAAAATGAAATGATTCGATAATCCTCTTAAAATCCAAAATAGCAAACTATAACATAAATTTATATATATATTTTTCTATCATGTCCAATGTTTTTGCAATCAAGAATAAATCTTCATTACAGTTACCAGGTAAGAGCTATGTTGAACATGTTTAGCATGTACTGACATATACGTTTATGGAAATTAAAATCAGATCTTGCATGCAGTCCCTTTAAACCATCTTGTTGACCTAATAATAAAGCGTTTGCATTCTGTGGAGCTCATTTTCTAGCCTCTGCAATGTAATAAATATCCACCCACACACATACTTCTCTAGATATATTCAATTGTGTTTTTTACAAATGCACAAATGCAGAAAATCATTTATACCCTTCCCGCCCTGTCACACCTTCGTATTCTACTCCACACAATAGCTCCAGTTTGTACGCGAAATCCAACAAAGAAATCAAAACGTGTGAGGAAGGACTTACTTATAATTTTCCAGCTCGGCAAGCCAGAACACAGAGGCGGGAGGGCATCCAGGCTTCTTTGAGAATTAGCGGAGCATCAGTGTCACTTTCACACTGGGGGTGCGAATGGCTGTATCGTATTATTATTCTTTGTTGTTTTTTGGGATATGCAGAATCACACCTCCTAAAGTGCTTTGGCGGTTACTTTCTTTGCTTTGTGCCAGTGCCCAGATTTGCATAATGCATTAATCATCTGTGCACTGGAGTCAGAAGGACGGTCTGCTTTTGTCCAGCAGGGGGCAGTGTGTGATCAGGAAATGCACTGTGGAGGTTCTTGAGCTTAGTCCTTGAGGAGCAATGTTAAGTTAAAAGTGGTATATGGATAGATTAATATAATATCATGTATTTTCGTAATTTCAGACCCGAATTAAAAGAAATATGCCTTGATTTACTTGTTTAATGTGTTTTTCATTAGTCAGCAGGTTGTAAGAGGAGACCAAATTATTGTAATACTAGTAATTCTGATTCGATTAAAATTTAAATTGTTTTTAAGTTCCTATCATCAACCAATGGCCGATAAGCTCTGCCAATATTTTGGGCTGACTGGATGATTTTTCTCAGGTTATGTCATTTAAATTTACTAAAGACTTCCCCCAAGACCTTTTTTTTAAATTAATTATTACTATTTTTATTACATACTTTTTAAGAGAGTTGTGGGGTCACCTCTTGTGCGGTTATTTCTTCGTATTAAAGTGTTAATCAAAGCTTTGTGTGTATGTTTTAGGCACCAAATTGACCAACCGATATATCAGTCCATCTCTGATACGGATTAATGCTGTTGTTGTGTCCTTAGGCAAGACACTTAACCCACCTCGCCCCCAGTGTCTGCGTCCGCTGGTTTATGAATGTGTATATGTGAATGGGTGAGTGGTTGCTTGATGTAAAGTGCCTCGAGGGTAGAAAAGCCCTACATCAATGTGACAGTTTACCATTTCTGCCCTTTTACCATCTTCAGATCTTTAGCTTGGCTCGCTCAGGACTACTTTAGCTGAAGGATCGTGTCTATAGTGCCACCCATTTAATATCGTGCAATCTATTACTATATTTTGTTGACCATATTACATTTTATTTATGATGTCCAAACTGTTACTCAACAAACTACTTGAGTTTTATATTCACTGAATGCTGTATATAGTTTTATTCTTACTTGCGTGATTCATTTAATATTTAACAATTTAATAAGTATACTGCATTATCCAATCCACTTTATTTATATAGCACATTTCATAAACAGTTTCCAAAGTGCTGCACAAATACATACTAAAAGCAACCATAATAATATAATGATAAAATAATGATAATATTTTATAATATTATGACTAATGTAAATGGTACTACAATTTTAGTACTTTTTTGGATAGATTTTTCAGTTCTGATTATGATTCCAATACTATGGGCCGATTTTGGCCACAACCTTAGCACTAGCGCTAGTGTAAACGAGGGGCGTGTCCTGGTTGGGCTTTACTTCGCTGCTGAAGGCTGGAGAACATGTATGGTGATCATGGTGGCATCTGAATCAATGTGACCACTGTGGCATTTAAAAACTTAACTTAAAAATTTAAAAACCAATGTGGGTAATATCTACAGTGTCTTTGCCTCTTTACCAGGCAACAAAGAGGAGTGTGGGGAAAAAGTTATGCAAGTAAAATGCAAGTACGCACCAGTAGAGGCGCCAGGAAGACACAATTTTGTATGGGCCATGACAGAACAGGCTGCACACCCCTGTAAACCCGTGCACACACATGTCAGCCTTTAGTTTTCTCTGCGTTCCTCATTTCATTTGCCTCCCATTACGCAGCAGACCAGTATCTATCTCTTATGTGCTCCCCATCATCAACAGACCCACTGAGCACTGTTCTCCCCCGGTCACCTGAGATCCGAGCAGAACCGTCTCCCCGCACACACACACTACTCGGCGCATAAAGTGCTTGTGGGGGCCACCTTTGTCGCTCCCCATCTCTCTTTTTTTCTTACACGAGAAGCAAAGGCCAGCGAGCGATTTTTACAATTCTGCCAATCCTCTGAACGCTCCACACCAACGCCCTCAGTCTGCTCCACTCTACCTGATATTCAGGCATGACCTCTTGTTCAGCGCTCCACGCCCCACACATGCCCCAGTGCTACGATCGGGGGCAAGATCAGGCCCTATAGCCTTAAGGATGTGCTGATATCCGAGACTGAAAACGGCATTTATTTCCTTAAAACAACATATAAAATAAAAGAAAACAAATCCATATGCGCTATGTAGTTGTTATTTATCTCTTAAGTAACTCCAGAACAGCTTTGTATAGATAAAAGTTCAAATTAAATAGTCTTTTTACATTCCTTTATATGTCCAACATTGGCTGATCTGATATGTGGGAGCCAATTTAACCTTCCAGGAAATTTGCAAGTATCGGCACTGATATCTGATACCAGTATTGGATCGATGTGCCCCTTCTATTTGCCTACAGTATTCCCTTTGTTCAACATTAAAATGCACTCCCCTGTTATTTGTAAGTATAAGCAGATCCTTCTCCATGCCTAAACCTCTCATGGACTTTTGTTTTATGTGGTCACACCCTTTAAACAGCTTGTCATGCTCGCTTTTCGCTTTTGTCCTGGCTGTGTACATTCCCTTTACTCAAGATATCAAAGTCAGTCCCAGATTCCAAAATACCTTCCTTAAATGTGTATACCACCACCGACCCCATAACTCCTCCAGGCCAGAGTGTTACAAGCATACATCTGAAACTCTGAAGAATAATGAACAGAAAATGTTAATCACGGTTTGGAGGCATCTTTGAGCTTCAGATAACTTTGGTCTCAGAGGAACAGAGCCGTATGTAGTTGGAATAATAATGTGTTCTTTGATATGACTGGCCCTGGCTGTGTTCTGCAGAGCGATCAGTCTGTTTGTAATCAGACGACTCTGGGGGAGAGATGTTTACTCTGTATGATCAGCGAGAAGCAAAGGTTACATCAGGTGGGAGGTTTAAAGGTGCTTTAATGGGCCCATGTTACACTGTTTTCTGATTGTCATAATGTTGTTTGCTCATCACAAACAAACCCAGAGTTGTGTTTGGTTTCATCGACATGTTTAACACACAAACCCTGCGTATTTAGGCTTCTCGGAAACAGATAACGCTCTGTTCCACCTTGTCATTTCATGTGCTTGACTCCTTACACCTTCACTAGAATCATTATAGTTTCAGCTGTGGAATTACCAAACTCCTCTGAACAAAATGCAAAATTAGCTGTTTATCTTGAAAACTACAGCTTCATGGCATTTTGAGCTTTGGAGATTTACACCGATTAGTTATAAAGGATTACTCAAACAAGTGTGAAATAAACAAAACACAATTTCAGGTATGTTTTTGAGAAGGTAACAGCATTATTAATATGGCTAAAAGAGCATGCGGAACATTAAAACTCCATGTGCGACCAGTCAAAACTCTGGACACTATTTTTCATTTTTTCTTCTTTATTTCCATGAATATTTATACTATAGATTCACACCAAAAACAGCAAAACTCAACTCAAAATAACTCAGCTTTTAGATTTAAAAAAATAGACACCGTTTGATCACTGCTTTGGACAACTGGACTGAACAATGTTTTTTGACCCTGACATGGCATATTTTGAATTGAAAACCATTTAAGGAGGCTTTGAGATTGTAAAACTGTCAACAAGTGCTTACGTTCTTTGCTATAGTGCAGCAACAGATTAAAAAAAAATCCATCTATTCTATTCTATTTTTATATTGCTCATACATCCACTATTTATGTCACATCTAATCACTGCCATAAGTCTGAACTCTCCAAACCGCATGATTTCACAGACACAGGATCGGCTATAGACTTCTTGATCTATAATTGACGATGGGAAATTCTGAGTCTTGATTTGATTAAAAGTAATTACCCAGCTGTAATTTAGACCCTTGTGTGATGCATTAACAACTGTTTCGACTTTCTTATTAGATAAACAAAACATGGTTCAAGAAGCATGAACAGCAGCTTATCTCTTTACTCTGCCTTTTATGTTTTCTGGAACAAAAAGTCTGGGTTCTCTGACCTCAAGTGAACCGTGCATTTGACCATATTTCCATTGGATTATTTTGACTGTTCTTTTTAACTATTCTTACCTGGAACGAATGCAAGCCTCCGGTCACTATGAAAATTTGATTGAAGTAGTAACATAAGAAGTTCTTCCTTGGGCACGTGGAATGAGTAGAACAATTGTAAGTGTTGTTTTGTCTATGGATAGTCCTGCCCTGTGGTGGAGTTACAAAGACTGCCTTTCTGTGCCAATTAAAACATTAATTTAAGGCATTTTTTTCAGTAAATGCCACCAATTTGACCTTCCAGACACAACTCTCTCATTTGTCTGAACAAGATTGAAGCTGGAACCATATTGTAGCTGCCAGGTGGGAATTGTACCCCTGCCGGTCCACACCATAACCACTCAGGAAGAGTTTTAATCTATGCCATAAATGTGGGGGCAGAAGGATCAAACTACTGCTCTAGTTGAAGGATGGGTCGAATGCTACAAGTATACAAATACAGAAAAAATATAGTCATACATAATTTGTTTAAGAGGTATTAAAAAGTATCATTCTTTGCAAAAAACATTAATACTACAAAACTCTCCAAATTTTAGTCCATTTTCTGATCCATTCTTTTTAGTTGTGCATATACATTCATCTGAAGGATTATTAGGAACGCCTGTTCAATTTCTCCTTAATGCAATTATCTAATCAACCAATCACATGGCAGTTGCTTCAATGCATTTAGGGGTGTGGTCCTGGTCAAGACAATCTCCTGAAACTGAATGTCAGAATGGGAAAGAAAGGTGATTTAAGTAATTTTGAGCGTGGCATGGTTGTTGGTGCCAGACAGGCCGGTCTGAGTATTTCACAATCTGCTCAGTTACTGGGATTTTCACGCACAACCATTTCTAGGGTGTACAAAGAATGGTGTTAAAAGGGAAAAACATCCAGTATGTGGGAGAAAATGCCTTGTTGATGCTAGAGGTCAGAGGAGAATGGGCCGACTGTTTCAAGCTGATAGAAGAGCAACATTGACCGAAATAACCACTGTTTACAACCAAGGAATGCAGCAAAGCATTTGTGAAGCTACAACACGCACAACCTTGAGGCGGATGGGCTACAACAGCAGAAGACCCCACTGGGTACCACTCATCTCCACTACAAATAGGAAAAAGAAGCTACAATTTGCACGAGCTCACCAAAATTGGACTGTTGAAGACTGGAAAAATGTTGCCTGGTCTGATGAGTCTCGATTTCTGTTGAGACATTCAAATGGTAGAGTCAGAATTTGGCGTAAACAGAATAAGAACATGGATCCATCAGGCCTTGTTACCAGTGTGGAGGTGGTGGTGGTGTAATGGTGTGGGGGATGTTTTCTTGGCACACTTAGATCCCTTAGTGCCAATTGGGCATCGTTTAAATGCCACGGGCTACTTGAACATTGTTTCTGACCATGTCCATCCCTTCATGACCACCCATCCTCTGATGGCAACTTCCAGCACGATAATGCACCATGTCATAAAGCTCGAATCATTTCAAATTGGTTTCTTGAACATGACACTGAGTTCACTGCACTACAATGGCCCCCACAGTCACAGTCACAGTCAGATCTCAACCCGATAGAGCATCTTTGGGATGGGAGATGGGTGGTGGAATGGGATCTTCATGCCCTGGATGTGCATCCCACAAATCTCCATCAACTTCAAGATGCTATCCCATCAATATGGGCCAACATTTCTAAAGAAGCTTTCAGCACCTTGTTGAATCAATGCCACGTAGAATTAAGGCAATTCTAAAGGCAAAAGGGGGCCAAACACTGCATTAGTATGGTATTCCTAATAATACTTCAGGTGAGTGTATATTTAATTGTTAGATCAAACTGGAGTGGAGCGAAGGTAATGCCATGGTGTTTTTTTTTTTTTTTTTAATCCAATCAATCCACTTTATTTATATAGCAAATATTACAAACATGACAGTTTACAAAGTGCTGCACATACAAATTAAACCAATAAAATACTGTTAAGTCATAAATCAAAACAATAAATAAAATTTTACAATAAAATACATTTCGAAAAAAAGCTAAAATGATTATAGTAAAGGAGTTTCAGTGCATTTAATAAAAAAAGGAGCAATATCGCAAAACGTAAGGTAGTATTACTTGGTATCGGATCAAAACAAAAATGACAGTTACTACCACAAGGACTGAACAATATGGAAAAAATATTGAATTGTGATTTTTTGTGACAAGCATTGGAAGGGGAATTAGATTTGCAATTTATGTTTTAATGACGCATTCTATTGAATATCGACTTGCAGACCGACATCTGCTACAAATGTGTTCTTGCAATCATTGGGGAAAATATGGATGCCCGAGAAACTTTGCTAGCCCAAGTTTGTGTTTTGGAGCCCCAATTTGATCGCCCGTTCCATTACTCTTTCTCGAGGTGGAAGTCAGTTTTCCTCGAGTCCCAATAAAAGGATTTTGTTCAAAGTTCACATTTTAAACGCACCCAAAGAATTGACAAAAAGAGTGAGATATGAACTGACAAACTAATACATGAACCACATTTCAGAATGTTTGTCCATCTATTTATCTAAACTACAGGGTTAGCACTTTTGTTTGTGGTGGAAATTATGGTACCTCAAAAATTGCAGCCTTTGCTAATTGCGTCGATTCAAATTAAGATATCGATTGCGGTTCGTCTTGCAGCTCTAACTACCCAACAGCACATACTGATCATTATAAGTTCCACTCTTAATCCTCTAACTTTACCTGTCAACTTCTCAGTGCGTTGTCGATATGGCAGAAGTGCTGTAGAATCTGCCCACACATTAAACAGGTGAACAAACAGGGGCTGAGAGCTGCAGTCTGCTGGCTCCTCTCTGTGCCATGAAAATCCTCTGTATTTACTCTCCACGCACACACGGCCTCCTCATGTGTGCCAGCAGCCGGAGCTTCCAGCCCAACGCCAGTATGGAGGGATAACTGTTAATAAAAGATTTATTTTATTTTATTTTAATGAACAATCAAAATGTATTCAAAATATGTGCATGTACATTTTTTTTAGGTATATTGGTATATACATGCAAATTAGAATAAAGATACACACAAAAAACAGACAAACAATAAACACAAAGATTACATGAAATTATTTTATTATTAGAAAATTTGAGTTCTTTATAAATTGATTGTTTATTCGGGAGGTTTTCTCTTGATTTAAAGTCATACTTTAGATTTTCAGTAAAAAGGTGAGACTGACTAACTCAAAAAACTGTTGGCCAATGCTAGCCCACTTGTGACTGTAATTTTACATGAAAGAGACTTGCTTAACAAAACAAATGAGCTCATCCCAGCAACTCAGTTCTTTATGATCTGATTGTGTTAAAATGAAGCTCAGATTAAAGTTTAACTTGTGCATCAGAGCTTCAGACACAGCAGTGACTCCAGTTAGCATCATCCCCTCAGGGAGGGTTGATGACATCAGCTGCAAAGTAGATTATCAATAGTTGTTGTACTGTGGGGGTATATATACAATTAATATTTGAAATGACATTAACATGATTTGTATTTGCCCTAGATTCAAGGTAGACATGTTCAAATACAGGTTTTACTGATGTATTCTTAATTATAAAAAACATTGAACATGTTTATATTGTTGTAAGAAAGAGTTTATAATTTGGGTTGCCAGTTTCAACGCTGAAATCCAGTGGGTTTAAATTTAAAAGGACTCTCTCTCATCTGAATGGACACTACCGTAACTTCCGGACTATAAGCTGCTACTTTTTTCTCGCACTTTGAACTGTGGCTTTTATAACGGTGCAGCTAATATATGGACGGATTATTTATTTGGCAACACAGCAGATGCGGGCGCAGCCTGAGTGCAGAAAACGCTGCTGTCTGTGCGGTGAACACATGGATCTAGAGTTAAATTAAGTTACAGCATTAACTAGCGATGCTGTCAGCACTAAAACAAGTTTATCTCCATGTGATAAAATACATGATGACGCTCAATGAACATTAGTGAGGGGAACATGTCTTAGCCATGTGCGTTAAATGCAGCTGAAGCGTAAACGATGAGAAGAAATGTCTCAAATTTCAGTAGCCGAACGTCCCCTCATACCTGATCCATAACCTGCCCCCGGGAGAGTCTGAAATCTGCTCCGACAAGATCCAGGATCCGACAGTGTCTCTTTGTGCAGTAGAGACGGGGAGAGACGGGGGATGTGCAGAGGAAGACACTCGTTTGATTGGGTTTTGAACAGTTATTTTACGCTTCAGGCACACACCCTCCTCATGGAAAACACACAAAGACGCAGATGGTGCAGCTTTTAATTTAAAAGCGACTGATCTGAAGAAGGACGTAGAGGTGCTGCTGTAAACTCTCGCGACCGTGGCAACGGCAGCACCGAACTGACTCAATGCAAAAAGACGACAAGCACTTTCAGAGGCAATAAAAGCAGACGGAGCGAACTTGAAAAAGTTCTTGAAGATGTGGACACCTGCGGCCTATATACATATTGAAATTGAGTCGAAATTTGGTTGATGCGGCTTATATTCAGGTGCGCTCAATAGTCCAGAAATTACGGTACTTAAATTCGAGCTTCTTCAACCAATCATGAATCAGAGCTAGTACAGCCTCTGAAGCTCAGTGTTTGGATATGAATTGAAGGCAATAATGTTAATTAACAAGTTTGTGAGATCACTCCCTACCAGATAACTCTAAAGTTCATAAATATGGATATTTTTACAAAAACTGTGAATCTCTCATAGTTACATCGGCCTGTACCCCTCACCTGATATTCATACTACAACTTGGACACAACATTTAGTCATTTCCATTAATTAGAATCAGTTAGATTTTTAAATTTGTAGGAGCACTTTTAAATATATGTATGTGAATAAAAAAATAATATAAAAATGTACTGACTGGTTAATTTGGCCCGAAAACAAGTTGTCATTGTGTATGCAGAAGATGTAATATGAAAGCAAAAGAATATGGAAATAAGCAGAAATGCAGTGCAGCTATGGCTAATCAATATTCAAGCTAAGGTCCCACACTCGGCCGAGCATGAATATATGCTGCTTGTTTTGACAGTGTGGAGTCCAACGTTTCTATCAACACAAGTGGTGACAATGAAATATTACCACTCAGCTTCTGTCAACGGGCTGATAATGTGCAATGGGCAATATCTGAACAGCAAAGATTGGTTTGTATAACTGCATATTGTACTGTGTGGAGCGCTGATTGTGAACTGACAGTGATGTATAACTGAAATAGTTTGGCTATTTTTCTGAATATTAAGATTGATACATTTGCAGACTTATTCTTAAAAATAATGCGTTTTTTGGAAAGTGCATTAAAGGGTCTGTACCCATTTTGTTTTCATGTGATAAAGTGAAATTGGTTTTGTTCCAGTAGATATATTGTAAAGGCTGCTGCTAAAATAAAAAGAGGCTGTTTTGTGTTTTCTGCATCTAAATACAAAAATGTTTGCGTGGCTTGTGAACCAGGAAGTAGCCTGATGCTTGTGTGCTGTTAGCATGCTAGTTGTTATTAGTATTACCTCTTCTCTGGTCTCGGAAATTTGTGAAAAATATTTAAACACACATTGAGGTGGATAATTAAGGTGTTAGGGATGTGTTAAGAAAGTGAGGAATAAGTTTGAGTTGGTAGTTGTTTTTCATGTTTTAATGAGACATTTTAATGATTTCGCGTTTTACTTTACAGCTAATACAATTCTTTATTTTATTTAATAAACCAAACATAATATCATACAAAGTCCTGTCCAAGATTTGTTCATTTTTGCTATTCTTTTTATTTAATCCCATAGTTGCAAAGTTCTCAAATAAGACCCCTGTTTGAACCATGGCCCAGACTGCATGACCTGTTGGGACGGTCACTGCAGTTTTAAGGACAATGTTAGCAGAGGTTAGCCTGGGTCAGTAGCTTTTAAACTTTCCACACTCAGTACCAGCTGTTGTAGAAGTTTTCAGCTTGTCCAAGAAAAAGCGGAAGTAAAAGGCTAGAGAGCGACTGGATGTCTTAACCAGGAGAAGTTTATTTACCATCAATAATACGGGCCTGGGGGGAACTGAAAGGTCAATAAATCATGATTTCAAAAGTGAACATAGTATGATCTTTGAGTGTTCAAGCCCCTCGAAAGTAGGAGGTTTATAAAGCAAGTGTGGTGAAACTATGAAGGCCAAAAGGCACTAGTAAGACAGCAATATGCCCCAATTTAGATAATGGTATGAAAATGATATGCGAAGGGAAGATCATGGTGTAAATATAGCTCTTGTGTGTCAGTGTTAAACTGAGAGACGTGGAGGAGGATAAGTTACTTACATTTTATGCGATTTAATTTTGCATGTCCAAGAACCACCGGATCTTAACCCAGACTATATCAGGCGTACACTGGGGCTAAAATTGCCTAAAATGAAACAAAACCAGGAATAATATGGCCCAGGGTTGTCCAAAATTTTCCATTAAGAGCCTCAAATCAAAACAGACGAAGCACAGGGCTAAATGAGGCAAAGATTGATAGTTTACAGTAATAATTCAAACGTGCTTTTATAACGGGCAAGCCAGCAGACCTTTCTTATTATGCACAATGCACTAAATATTTGATATTGACTTTTTCAAGTTAGATTTTCCAAAAGTTGCCGTGAAAAAGTACTGCTTAAGGAAATACGGGCCAATTCACCTGCAAGTCTGAGGGCCAAGAAAAATAGTTTGGACATACCCGCTTCAAACCATGAATAAGGCCGTTATAAAATATGATTAATCCAATGAAGGACAAGACATGAAGATATCTGTGCCTAAATTAAACACTCAAACCGTATACCACCAGTAGTACATGTACCACAGCCTCACAAATACTGGCTTTGGTATTTTAATAAGTGTATGGAGGCGCCTCACAAATTACCAAAGTTTTGCATAATAACAGTTCTTGAATAACTTCATGGTCTACTCATTTTTTTTCTCGATATGATGTAGACAGTCTAAGACTTTTGAATTAATAGAATAACAAAAGATCTTAACACTGATGTACTTTCTGATTGAAGAACCGCCAAGTAGCAGATTCAAGCATTGCTAAAGAAATCCCTGCAGGTTGAGAGCAATTGACCTTTCAAATGCTCCTCTTGTACTCATTGGAGACCACTCATATCGCCGCGTCTGACCTGTCTGGACATTTTAAAAGCGTCTTAAAGAAAATAAGGTCAGAAAAACTGAAGTGAGAGCCAGCTACCTGTACGCTACACCACTCTTCTGTGTACCTCCTGAGAAATGGTGAATTATAAGGGTTATGAGAAAGCTTTTGAGACGAGAAAAAGGATTCATGGCTGGATCATGAGATGTTTTCGGTCGATATTCATAGTGAATAAAATACATTAAGTGCACTGTGAATAAATGACACGAATGCCCCGGTGAGCATTATGCAACGTCTGTAGAGAGTCAGTCAAGTTAAAACATTTATTTATCTTTCAGTTCATGCATCTCTTTGAAAATCTAAAATAAGCTAATTGGTTATATTGTGCACTTTTTCTGATAAATACTTCATTGAATGTTTGTCAAGAAAGTCAAACTGTGGCAACCTGAAAGACTGGATTCTTTCTTCTGGTTTCTTCTCACCATAGAACAAGACTGATCTATTAAATTTGGAGACTATTGCATAGACATTAGAATACAAATACTGTATAAGGCATAAATCTGAAGTAAAATCATCTAAAATGATACAAAAACAGGCCTAAAATAGCTTCAAACCACAAATGAAGTAATTCTAAGGGACGATTAACTCAAAGAAGGACAAAAACATATCTGTATTTGTCTCTAAAAAAAATGTGCTGTATTCCACACATACTGGGACTGCTGTGATTCAGAGTTAATGCATGACCCGCCTGAACTGTGGCTTTTAAAAAAACTAGCTCAGCACAGGTTAGCTTAGGTCAGTGGCTCTTAAATTTTTCACATCAAAGAACCAAAGAATCCACATTTCAGGGTACAAGAAGATCTAAACCCAGACTACAGTATAAGGATACTTTATTGATCCAGAGGGAAATTCAAGTTTTGCTGCTGCAACATTTCCCCTGCTTTTTCAGTCACCTTTGTATCTCAGTCAAAGGTCTGAGTGCAGTTTAACAGGAGGTCTGGTCAGGTAGGGTCAGCAGATCTGTGTCAGGGCAGTTTGAGGAGAGGAAGAGCAAAATGTGTCCCTCTTCTGTGTCCTGCAACATCACAGCCGCCTCCAGGGTGAGTCGGGTAAACAGAACAGCAAATGCCTCCCTCTTACTCTGCTCTGTTTACTTGTTTCAGTTGGTGATAAAATGGTTCATTCCCTCAACGTGTTTCCTCTGGAAGGTCTTCTGGCACATGTGTTGTCACATATGGTGCAAAAAGCCTGTAGCATTCCAAATGTCCAAGCTCACTCCTTAGCCAGTCTCCTGCACAGTCTCCATGGATACGGGAATTCGAGTACCTTCAAAATAAAATGTTTCTCAAGCACAAGTACAAAATGAGTGTATGTGGAAGGACAACACATCAAATAATGGACTAAAAGAAAGAGTGGTGCAAGAAATACTAATATTCAAGTAATTTAATATTGCCAGCATAAAGCTTTTGTCACTTGTAGACTTCAGAGCAGATCTGAGCACAGCTATTCTGTGAAATACTTACTGAATATATATAATAACTATAATTACTGAATAGTACTAGTAGTAGTCTGGGGTGAAGGAAGTCTGGGAGTCCCTGCTTAGACTGACCTGGCCCCGGTTAAGTGAAAGAAAATTGATGAAGGTACGGATTACTAGTATTATTGTAATTGGAGTAAAAATATGGTACTTAGAAAAGGACAAGTTTCATTAAAAAGTAACTTAACTAAATTATAGCAGAGCACTACCCACCTTTGCATTCAATCTGAACTGAGTTGGAACTCTCAATATGAATTCTTACATTTTATATTTTGTATTCTGTTAATTATTAAACATAACTTTCAATACATAGATCGATTCTTTATTGATGAACCAGGTTTGATGAACCAATTCAGGTTTCTGCTCTTCTCAGTCTCACTCAAAGTTTCCATGCAGCATAACATAAATTCTTTCTCTATGGGGTAGCCTTAAATTTACTCGGTGCTATTTAATAATGTAACTTCTTTCCAGTTCCCGTTACCTAGAAACAGGCCTGTGTTTTGTTCTGTCTCTGTCTTATTAGGTTTGGGCCAGTAACTTCCTGCCCAATGAGCCGGCTGTGTCCGACCGCTGCCAGAGGGAGTACTATCAAAAGCACCGAGAGCCTCTGCTGCTACACTACGCCACACAGGAGGCGCAGAGGAAGGTACAGCGCACACACACACTCAGACACACACACACATTTGCACTATAAAGGCATAGTTTGGGTTTTTTGACATGAATCTGTATGGCATCCCCGTCAGCGGTGCGGTGCATAAACACTGACTTACCCCCGACAGCGTCCCGTGAGCCGAGTTCCTGCCCGGTTTTGGTGCTGATGAAAGTAGTCCTGCAAGTTGACCGGGGACATGAAAATAAAGTGTTTGCCTTCTCAAAACAATATGTGTTCAAAAGAGAGAGATACATTTGCATCACAAAAAAAGTCAGACCGCTGGTGCTATTTTTTTCTCTGTGCTTATCACTGCGCACTGTTGTTGCAAGCTGAGGGCCGCACACAAATTCAACACTTTTTTTGGTTGTTTGGCAGTGTTTACGTCCTCAGACCAATGACCGCTACGATACGAGAGAGCTAATGTGAGAGAGTGATAAGTATATGAGCTTGTGTAAGTTATAGTCATAGTCAAACATGTTGCCATTAACTTTTCAAGCCATAAACATAGTGAAACAGGAGCGGCTTCACCTGGCGGTAGCGCAGTGATATGAACGGAGAGAAAATGGCACCAAGTAATTATGAGGTCTGACTTTTTTGTGATGCAAATTTATCACTCTTTTGAACACATATTGTATTGAGAAGAAAAATGCTTTATTTTCTCGTCCCCAGCGAAATTGGCAGACTACTTTGGTCAGCACCAAAACCGGGCAAGAACTTGGCTCTCGGGACACTGTCGGGGGTAAGTCAATGTTTATGCATGACACTGCTGACGGGAATGACATACAGATTCATGTAAAAAGAAAAAAAAAACTATCTCTTTAAAAAAACGAACCATCCTTTTAAATAGTGAATATTGTAATAGAAATATGTGCATTTCCAATCCAATCCAACCTCATTTGTGTCACACATTTTACCAACACAAAGTCTCCAGAGTGCTGCACAATATAAATTAACGCATAAAATTAAGCATAAAATAAAAAACATAAAAATACTTAAAATGTCAAATAGTAAAACGGCAAATAAAATCAATTAAAGACGGTCAGAGGACCACACAATTCTCATGCCGTGTCAAAAGTCAATGAGTAAAAGTATGTTTTTAAACAAGACTTAAAAGAGTCAACAGAAGGGGCACTCTTAATGTGAAGGGGAGATCGTTACAAAGTTTGGGCCCAGCCACAGACAAGGCCTGGTCACCTGGGCTTTTGAGTCTCATTTTTGGTCCAGCTCTAACTCAGAAGGTCTGAAATGTACGATTGGGCCAGTCCATGAAGTGCTGTACAAACAAACAATTTTAAAATCAAGTCTAAAATGAATGGGGAGCCAGTGCCAGAAAAAAGCATGGATCACCTGCTCCAAATCACTAAAAGATCAAACCGATTTGAGTCTGGATAAAAGCTGCAGGTAATAAAAACTGGATTTAACCACTGCAGTTATCTGCTCGTCAAACTTAAAGTCTTTGTGAATGAGGACGCCAAGGTTAGTAGCTGTAGGTTTAGTATATTGTTGAAAAGAGCCCATGTTATACGGAAAATTAGCAGATGAAAACTTAGAAGCTTGAACAAGCTTTACTGATCCACAAGGGAAATTATTTGTGCAGAATAAGTGCAAATCAGTGATCAAACTTTTTAGTTTAGAAAGGTTTTATTTTGTTTTTGTTTACTACATTCCCTATGTGTTCTTTCATGTTCTACAATGCAAATTACCATGAGTATAAAGAAATAACAAAAATAAAAAACTGTGTCTTAACTTTAGACTTGCATTCAACTGAGACATGAAAATTTAATGTAGGGTTAAGCAACAACATTTTACAGGCATTCATATGACAGTAAAAGCAAGTTCTTAGGAGCACAGTTCAGACTTTTGAAACTACCAACGAAACCTATTATTAATGGTCTTGTACTGCACAAACTAAAGCTTTATACTTCATCCAAATTATTCTAGTGGAAGTGTGTGGAGTTTAAAAACACAGTGGAGCACTTCCTGTATTACCACATTACATCACAAGGTGGCACAATCTGTTTTCCGTTTGACAGAAGAACTCAATAAAAGTGAAAATAAAACTTTTATTTTGCCGTTTACAGCTCTACAAGAACTTTGGTGTACATTTTCTGTTTTATTTGAGAAAAGAACTCAGCCTAAACATGCAGGGTTTGTGTTAAACTTGTGTGAATTAAACAAAACTCCAGATAGGTAAACAACATAGATAAGAAAATAGCGTAAATTGGGCCCTTTAAGAAATTTTATTTGCTCAGTACAGACATTATTTGAAATCCCTTCACTTCCCACTGTACTACACTGAATACTTGTTATTTAGAGAAAACTTACAAAGTATATTATGCCCCCTTTAAACATTCTCGCCAAGTTTAAACGACTTAACGTCCCTGCTGTTTATTCCCCTCGAGTCTCTCTCTGTCTTCATCCCACTCACATCCTCAGTCTGTCGTTCCGTCAGCCAAGCGTGTGATTGGACAGGCTAGGTGCATTAGCATTAGCATAAAGCTCCTGCATCCGTCTCCCGCGTGAACATTAGCCAAAGTAACCGCGTGTGACATGAGAAAATCAACTTCTCCGTCACTTGAAAGGACTTCGCTTCGGACGTTCTTCCGGCGGAAAACCTAATTTATGTGACGGTTGAGCTAATGTTGTGCGTAGCTCTGATTGACAAGTTAGGAACAGAGTAGGGCGTTGTACATATTAAACGCGCAACACAACTCGCATAGGGAGCGTGTATGTGTGTTTTTGCGTGCGTTTGTGTGCGTTACTTCCCCGGTGGCTGCTTTAACCGTGTGCGACAGAGGCTAATACAATGTTCAGCATATTAAGCGTGTTGGTAAATGTCTGATTAGTAAGCAGACCAAAGGAGGGAGCCGTGAAGAAACTTAGAAAAGGAGAATTAAAGTTGACAGAAGCAGGAGTGTTTTATTTTGCCTTACTTCCACTCGCGGTGACATGACTAGCTTATGACGGTTTATACTTAATATGCATAATCTAATCCCTTATTCATACCTCGTGTTTGAATCACTCCACTGACTTTACAAATTGTGTTCTTGCCTCGTGAAATATGAAATCATTTGCTCTTTTCTTCTTGAATATGATTAATTACTTTTAATTAGTGTATTTTTGATTGTGCCACGTTTTTACATAACAATCAAAATGCGTTTCAAGTTCGGGGATTTCTTAAAGGTGCACTGCGTAACTTTTCTTCTGCTCGTCCCCATGTAGATGTTATGATCTACTGTTTGCCGTCAAATTTTATAAATCTATCTAATGTAAATCTATCAGAAAATGACTTAAAAGTAGTGACGTTTTCTAGCTCCATGTACAGATAATTTGACATGACAAGTTATCTTAAAATAAACTACCTATACTAGAATTAAACAAGCTCAGAACGAGTAAGTAGATAATAAATCTGAAAACAAGATGAATAACCTGATTTAATTTTTAAAATCTTGGCCAACAACATCTCCACGGATAAAAGTCGGAAACAAAACCTCCACCAAAAAGCTAAACAGTGTATGGAAGATAATTCTCACTTTCAATTTTTTCACTCTCAAAATTTAAATTGATTTTATTCATTGATTATTGATTTTAATTTCACTTGCTGAAATTTTAAGTATCTTCTTTCAATAGGATGCAAATTCTGAATAAAAAAAAAAAAATACCTGTTAAATATTCAGCACAGATATTTTTAAGATCTCAAATTCAACTTTCTAAATTCTGAGTCTAAAATTTCACAGCAAAGATCCAAGATGCCAAGGCAGAAGCAATCGATCCTGTGTGAGTGAGGAGGACCGAGGCTGTTTCCTATTGGACGTTCTCATCTGTGGGCGGGGTTTACACTTAAGAAATAAAAGAGATGATGTTTTGATGAGATTCATTCTGACCAATCAGATTGCTTCACTGCACCATTTCCTGCTTGTTACTAAGTTAGATCGGATCACTTTGGATCGATTGTTTCTGTCTTCATCTTGGATGATTGTTTCTGTCTTGGCATCTTGGATCTTTGCTGCAAATCTTTTTCACTGCAAATTTTACACTCTGAATTTTAGGGCTTGGAAGTATTTGTGCGGAATATTTAAAAGGTGAATTTCTTATATTGAATTTTACCACTTCAAATTTCAGCAACTAAAATTCAGAATAAAAATAATTCAAACATGCTTTTTCAGAGTTAAAAAATTTGTAGCGAGAAATCCAACGGCAAATCTGATTCGTGATGACTTCTACTACATAAAACTGCTAATGCTATAGTTTTGTACAAAATCACTATTATTTATTATTAGTCTGTGCACATCTCCAAAGCTCAAAATGCTCTGCTCCACAGCAAAAAGTGGAGTGTTAAAGTTGACAAACACCAAATGAATTTAACAATTTTCTCAGGGTTTATATGAGTCCAATTTGTTCATTAATTAGTTAATTTAACATTTTTGGAAATTTT